>JAOUZG010020767.1:3627908-3694095 GCA_026289955.1 Argiope argentata | reverse complement strand
TATAAAAATTACTTTTATTTGCCCTAATTACATTTCATAAATGCAAATAAAACTATGCTAATCATTGAAATTTACTTACATCACAATATCCTGATCTGCGATAATTGTCTTAAATACTATCCATGTTTTCATTCATCAGAGTTTAAATAACATTAAAAAATACATTAGAGAGCTTGATTAGAAGAGTGAAAGAAATCATGAGCCTTCGGTTAAAGAAAAGATGGAGTTTTCGTACATTTTTCTGATCAACGCTAGTTGCAAGCCAAAAAGATCAAATTCATTATCCATTCAAAAGATCAAATTCATTACTAGATATTTTTAAAGACTTCATCAAACGTTAGATTTATAGTGTTGCCTGAGCAAACATTTTTTAGTTTGTTTTTAAAATTATATTTTATTATTTAACTGTGCAATTTGCTTAACACTTGAAAGTAAAGCATAAAGAGGAATACTGTCAATTTTGGGAAACAAATTGTTTAGAGGCTGATAGCATGATTTATTTTTGAATCTTACTCATACTTTGACAATGTAGAATCACCTAAATTTTTTTATGAAGCCCTTGCAATAACTGTAAAGGTTTTAACATCCTGAAATAAATGACACTTTTTATTTAGGAAGGCTCCTCCATCATTTTTATATACTTTTTATTACTAGATTCCAATAAATGTAAATTAATTTATTTTTTAAATCTTTAAGAAAGTAACCTTGGGTTTCCCCTTTATAGTTTTAACAACCAATTTTGTATGAATATTCATTTGTACACCATAATTTGGAAATATTTCTGTTTTTTGAATGCTTTTAATTTGTGGCTTATAGTAAGGTTTGGTTAACAGAAAAAATAATTTTAA
Source organism: Argiope argentata (assembly GCA_026289955.1). Classification (NCBI taxonomy): domain Eukaryota; kingdom Metazoa; phylum Arthropoda; class Arachnida; order Araneae; family Araneidae; genus Argiope; species Argiope argentata. The sequence continues at coordinate 3,693,247 of JAOUZG010020767.1, read as the reverse complement.
AGTATCGGTTTTCAAACATAACGATTTTTAAAGAGGCAAAATTAATTCATGCTATACCTAAAAGATTTCAATGTTTAGAAAAATAAATATGGGATAAATTATGAAAGTATGATATAAAGGTTGTTAAGCAATAAACTCGGTTGTTAAATAAATGATATTTTAAGAAAATGCTCTATGCTTATTATTTCCAAATGGATTCTTTTAGATTTGTATAACCTATTCTATTCGTAAGTAAATTATTCTCTATTCATATTACTCCATAAAAGTCCTTTTATTAGTTGCGTTATTTAATTCTCTACGAATTTGTGAAGGATTTTTGTGTATTATATTTTATAAATATAGGCAACAAATTTTAAATAATGCTTTTTGCATCTCAAGTATGATTAAAAATATATCTATTATTTTAAGTAATTTTAAAGTATTATTTTGCGTGAGAATAATTTAAGTATTTATTGCTAAAATTAAAAGTTTTATTTATAAATTGAGCAAATATTAAAATTAACATAAATTATCTTTAACAATTTTTGGTAGTTCAATAAACAAAGAAGTATAAAAAACTGAATTTATTAAATAGAAAAAGGTGAATAAATTATAGTTAGTAATTCCAAAACAAAATGTTGTTATTATTATTTATCTTTAATATGCATAGTCTTATCGTTTTTAGGTTTATTGGATTTCTAAACATATAAACTGACATTCGATTTCAGCATGAAGGTTTCAGATTTCCTATTGTTTATTGCTGTTTTAACCATGATCTTTTGACTCTGTTGAAAGAAAAGGTCATGGGTTATCCGATATCCTAATCAGAAAGACGTCTTTTTTCTGCAAAAAATCGGTTTTCGTTATTATCTAGATGGTGCGATTTTTTGATGAAACAGTTTCCAAAAACCAATAAAAAAATTCGAGATTTTTTATATTGGTGAGGAATAAGAAACAAAAGCAGAGAAGAAATAAAAGATACTAAAATATTTTTTTCAAAAAAGTGAAAATATACTTTAAAGTTAGATTTAGTATATTTAAATCTGACTTTATATATCTATATACCAAATTGAATATATTTCTAAGAAAATCTTATTTGATATTATTTATCAGAAACATTTTTAGTTTTTGGGTGTGAATATCTGAAACAGCTCAATTTATTAAATGATAAAAGTTAAGGAAATGAGAGTTACCATTAATAAGAGTTTAAATATATAATAGATAAAATAATATATTTATCATAGAAATACCATTTGTAACTATAAAATAAAAATAGATAAAAAAATTCTAGTTGTATTTTTTTAAATATACAACTAGAATTTTAGATTGTTATAGAAGGAAATGTTGTATAATTTTTCTTTAATTTAGAAAACATATAAAAATTTAAATTTGGGAAAGGAATCGATAAGGAACAACAATATGTTATTAATGCGGTCAGAAAAAAACAACTCTTCAGATATTTATAAACTATAAATTTGTTTATGTAATGTATTGTAAATACTTTTATGATTTTTAAGATTTAGAGTGTCTTTACATTTTGAAGATAATAAGAAGATAAAATTACATGCCTAAGAATTATTCGATCATTTTATTAACTTTTATATATTTGAATATTAGAAATAAATTAACATAATTTTTCAAGTCTTTTCTCATCCATGAAGTTATACCTTTGAAACACCTTAAGCACCTCATTTTACTACTTACTACTTATGAGATATATTTATGAGCCAATATTTTAGCAACAGCTTGCATACAAATATGTACTACTTACAGCCATTCGTGAATAATTCAACTAAAAATTTGATGCAACATTTTCAGTATTCTTTTCTTCCTAGTGTGCAACATATTGCATACGGTGTATGACTGTCTCCACTGCTGAGATTAAATTGTCAGTCTTAATTGACGTCTTAGTTCTGCTTCCAGACATGCAGGCTTGCTTAAGAGTACCAAGGCATTATATTGTCTAATGTAGAATAGTTTTACCAGTAAAGCATGCTTAAGTAAGGTAGGGCTCATATTAAGCGCACATCAACCGTCAATCACTAGCTCCAGTATTCTTCCAGCAACAATTTTTAGTATTAATTTTTTGCTACGAAATGACTATAGTTAATCACACTACAATCTGTATTGGAAATTTGGTTTCACTTCGTTCATTTGTTTCAGTTGCAAAAGTCTCAAAACAGGGAAAGTTATTTTATGGCTTTCCCGTATTTAAATGCCCATCAATGCCTATATCAACATTTATAAAACAAGATAGACAGGCTGGTTAACCTTAAAGAATACGTTTTTGATTTTTAATATTTTTGATCAACAATTTTAAAAATCTTCTATCCTAGTTGACATTGCTTATGACAATTATGAGGAATATTCAGGACATTATTATAATACTGGATAGAGTACTTTTTAGCCTGTAATTTATGGTAAATTTTAATAATTCCGGTGAATTCACATAATTAATTGATTTTTGTTGCCAATGACCTTTATGAAATCCAATATTCGAACTAATTCGTAGTTACGTTTGCCAATTTCGGTTGGTGTTAAGTTTAGAGTATATGCAGATTTAGATAAAGCAGTTTTTCAGCCAAATTCCATAATTACTGGAACCTTTCACGAATTTCTACAATTATTTTAACTAAAAAAGGAATAACTACTGTTTCAGCTCATTTTCACGCACCAAGTTGGCATTTCTAATTCTGTCACCAAAACGTTTTCTCATTTTTCGGTTTTGAGGATCCGTCATCGTAGATGAAATAATACACCCTTTCTTACTCCTTTCTAATCTTCCGGAATTGTAGGTACTTCAAAAGTATGAAAAGAAATAGTTCACATTCTTTGCTTAGGTTCCAAGGTTATTATTATTTATTGTAACATTTTGTCACCGCTACGTTACATCACTGATGCAATCAAGAGCTTATCTACATGTATGCGTTTGAGAAATTCAAATTCTTTTGAAGAGATATTAAAAGCTTTGCACCCCGAACATTTACAACAATAATAAACATATAGTTTTATAACAGTGAAATAAACATTTAAACAGTATCGGATGACATTAGAGCTTATTATTATGCTAAAAATATCTTTTCTCCGTTTTTATTTGTAACATTTAACGAATTGTGCTGCTATTTGGAAGAGTTTGTGAACTTGTCCCTCATAAATCAATATTTAAAAACTGAATTTTTCACTAAAATAAATAATTAATTTCAAGAAATTTTGCCCACCAGATTAAAGGGTAATTTATAGCAGATAGTTTGGCGTACAACAATTGTATGTAAGAGGATACGAGCATATGAATAAATTATAGTTAGCAGAATTATTTGAACTCTGAACCATTTTACTGCGGCTGGTAATTTAATTTGTTATCGAAATTTAATAATCTCCACGGATTTTAATTATAATATGTCACAGCTGCAGTATTTAATTATTATGTACAATGCAATCTCTAAAGAATATCTTCTACATTGTGAAATTTAATTAAAAATAAAAATTCTTTATTAAATTCAAAAAACTGTGTCAAAAGATCTTTTGAAGCATGTATAATGTTATTTGCTGACAAAAATTCTATCCATACTTGCTTTCAACTTGCTATTAACTTGCATTATTAATAACTGTAGGTATCATACGATTAAATAATCATAAACTGTTTATCTACTGTTAAACAAAGTTTTAAATTGCTTATAATTAGAATTATTATTTATATGTAAATTGATGTGCTATAAAAATGAGAAGGATACTCAAATGGACAATTGAACTTAATTATATAAATTTAGAAAATAGAGCAAAATAACCTGCCGAATGTCCATGGAATATGTAATTGTACATGATCTGCCATAAATAGTTTTAATTACTGAACTATTATTGCAGATCATGAATCATTATCTGAAACGCATTAAAATTCCAATTCTCAAGTATTCAAATCAATAAAATATTTTCTGATACTTTTTAAAGGATATGTAAATACAATATTAGAAGTAATCGGTAATTAATCTCTATAAAATAGTTTTCGATGAGAGAATTATAAACAAAACTATTTGACTCTACCTGAGGTACATGGAAAAATCTGAATGATTGAAATGCCAACACAGGTCTGGTGGGAATTATATTTGAGTTCCTAGGTCTATCACCGGGCCCCAATTCAGAGCAGAACACCGCTTCATTTCCCCATATTCGTATCCTGTTCTGGTCACTGACCGGTTTAATGGACACGTTACAGGAAATTTATTAAATACCAAAATATTTATAGCAGAAAAAACAAAAATATCTATGTACAGGATTTATAAAGATAAAAGAAATGATAATAAAAGGGAACCATTCACACATATTTTTTTTTACTTTGAAAAATTATAGAAAAAATAATAAGCTGAAAGATATTATGAATTAAGGAACACGCACAGGAATTCTGTGTTCACTTGTTATCATGACATAGTAGATGAAGGTGTAGTTTTAAAAATCAAATTTAAAAAATTGGGTTAGTGGTAAAAGAAATCTTTGTTTGAAAGATATTTATGAATGCAAATGTATGTGAAGAACCTATGGCGCATTTCCCCCTTTAGTCTTTATGAATAGGAAACTTGATGTTGATAGCTAGGGCGGCAAGAAAAGATCTCTATTTCACTGATAAATTTAATTACGTTGAATTTTTGTAGCTAGAATGGATGCTTGCTGGCGACTATTTTCAGCTATTCTTGTAAAAGGTTTGCCGAGGGTCTTTTCCTATGCCAAGAGATTGTGAGGATGCATGCTGTAGCATAATGAAATGCTGTGTCAATTCCACCACAACTACCCTGATAACTCCCCCAAAGGTTGAAATTTTTGAGGCACGGCACGAAAAGGGTCATGTTCTGAGGAGAAAATTATACACTTTCTAGTCCACTTAGTGGAATGAAGGTTAAATGATGGAAGGATATGGAAAACATTCCTACAACTCACTCTACAGAATACACGTCTAGACACTATTTCTTTACAGACCAGGTAAGCGAGAACAATCTTAATATTGGAAACTTCTCTTTCTCATATATGAGGTGCCCCATCCAGGGATGCATTGTTTTAGAAGTAAATGCAGGTTCTATTCACATTTGGAAAACAATAATGAATAAGTTGTTGCAAAAGACAACCTTTGATTTTCGTAATCATTCATATTAGATAGAATTAGAATTTATACTATCTAATATGATTGATCTAAATTGATTCTGTCTAATATGTGATATCTAAATTGATTCTATCTAATATGAGATATCTGAATTGATTTTATTTAACATAAAATTCTACTAATGATCTGATTTTATGCTATAAGCATTAAATCAAGTTTTTGCAAGTGGTTAAGCAAAGTTATAGATAACGCTTTCTCGAAGCCTGGATAGCCTCCGAAATCAAGATCCATGAATAATATTTTGAGATCGTAGAATTTCTACTGTGAAGTCATGTCATTTGAATTTGAGAGATCGAAAATATTAAGACATCGACATTGCAAAATTTTTTGAAATATGCGTACAAACTTAATCGGAAAAGTACACATATCATACAAACGTAACGTAAACCTAATTTAAATATGTCGTACAAACGTAAAACGAAACAAACGCATTTGAAATACCACTTGCGCTATTATTATGTTTTTAAAAGTCTTTATGGTTTTCAGATTGGTCGGGAAATATACATTTGACAAATGTGCAACATTAGCGTCATTGATTTATTCCCCAAAAAGAAAAAAAAAAGGCTTCCGTAAAAAGATCTTCAATTATACTTTAACACTAACTCATATGGAATAATTAAAATGAAAGGAAATAAAAAGATTAAATTCTAATCACTGTCAAACCTTTTCATTAATTTTTTTTAAAAAAAATTGTCAGTAAGGTATGTAGAATTCCCCCAACTTTTCCTTTTTGTTACTGATTTCCATGATTTTTACAATGGTAATTGCAACGCTTGAAATATTTCAACTAAATAATTAGTCTCCTTATGGAATAACATGGAATGTCTGCAGGGATCACTCATTATATTTAGAGTAACATTATTTTGAAAAAAAAAAAATTCTGAGAAATTATGGATGAAACACAGGCTATTAAGTCAATATCCTATAATTGGTAATTTTTCAACAAAAAATTAATGAATTATAGTGAATTTTCGACATAAAAATTTAATAATTTAATAACTGAATTAAATTCCTTATATTTTGCTTAAAATAATACAAATTCATTTAAGAAATACTCAAATGCATTTAATTCATTTTGAAAAATTATATGAGAATTCGTTTATGAAAAAAATACTTTCTGCAAACAAAGAGAGCAATTTCATTCCTTTGCAAATCAATTATGTTGTTGGAAACAATCGAACTGAATTATTGACAATAAATAGAATTATCGCAGTAGTTTGAAGTCAAAAAGCAATAATAACGCACATTTTTTTGACTCTGCTTTTGCTAAGGATAATGAAAAAGATCGCGAACTCTAATTTTCTATTTTTCATTTATTACGTTATACAATGCGTCTTGAGTAAATAATTGTAATAGGTTTGATTTTGCGCAAAAAAATTATTTTTATTTCAGCACTGATTTTAGCTGTGCAATTGATTTTCAATTGCATTTCATAGATCATATAATTTTCTTTCTACCTTCAAATCTCGGCAGAAAAGATTTTTCTCAAAGGCTGTCAAAACAACAGTAATATCCTCCAGGTTAACGATGTTAAATTTGACTTCTGGTATGATACGTGAAATTACAGTACACACTATTAAGGTTCAAAATGATACATTAAGTCTTTAAGAGAATAACAGTTTTTTTAGTGTTTTCTTTGTATAGAATCACAGGCAATTGAATTGATAGGTACGCCGTAAATAAGTTGATATTTCTGGGATAAACGCCAATGAGTACAGCAATTTGTCATTAGCAGGATCATCAAAAGATGTTTTTGATGCAATTGAGACGTTGTCAGAACAATATATGAATTCCCATCTATTCTTAGTACTTATGCCTATATTTTTGCATGATAATTTCAGCTAATATCTTATAAATTCGGCAGTTTTCATTGATAGAAGATAGTTACAGTGTTTGTAAGTTTCATAACAGCCATAACTTATCAAATCAGTTATTTTATTAAGAATCTGATTAGCAGTGAATATTTCTCTATTTATTAAAATATCGTTTCTCAAAATTACGCTGTACCCTAGGAACAATTAGAGCTCGGACAGTTATTATTCGAACAATTGGAGTCCAAGATTTGATTAGACCGAAAAACCGTTACATATAATCTATTTTTTGCTGATAATATGCCTTCGTCTTCGACCTAATGCAGTTGGTTAGAGAACTATTGGTATACGTACTAGTTTTCAAAGATTATTACAAAATAGTTGTACGGAAAGTAAAGATATTTTAGTATATTTTATTCGAAGTGTTTATCTGATAAAATATTTATTACGTATTATTAACTGGTACATTCTGAATCTTTCTACACAATAAGTGATATTTTTTAAACATTTTTAGAAATAAAGGTAACTTTAAATTTTTGAAAAAAGCAACAACATAATTTAGAGCGTAAAAGAACGAGTTTTTAAAATTTTTAAAAGAAATATTTCTGTGTCTCAGAATTATACTGTTGTGATTTCCGAAATCACATTTCAACTTCATAAAGAAATGTTCAAGAAGTATCCGATATTCTTGAATGTCGTTCTGCCATTAAGATAAGTTGATTTTTTTGGAACTGCTGTCCGCGTTCTCTGAAGAACTTATTTGGAGACCATAACTATTTTTTATTTATGGTGTACTTTCTTCTTATATATATACCTGTAAGGCGGTGGTTGTATGCTGAATTCCTTAACAGATCGATAGGTATTGATGCTGAATTTTCTTCTATATCATTTGATTTGACTCCTATTTGTATGAATGTATGTGTGTAGGAGAGGTGCTTATTTCTTTCGGTATATAACACTTCTCCTGCTGCAGATCAGCGACAACGATGTCAAGAAACTCGTTTTGATCTCGTAAGTGAATTAAAGGGATTAGTCTAACATAGCAATAAACAATAAGTTTAAAGTGAAATTCAAGATCAAAAGTGAAAGTAGTATAATGAATCCAGCCTGAAGACTTTTTCAGAGGTCACCCTCAGGCAGGGATTCAAACTAGGGATTTTTTTTGTGTGAGGGATCTGACAAGTTTGTCAACAAATGACCCCTCGTGACCCAAAAATCCCAGAAAAAATTGAGACCTTAGAGACAAATTACCTTCACAGAAATATAAAAAAAAATACATTTGAATCCAGATGGATCACACATATAGATTAGATCAGATAAAAGATCGTAAAATGAAGAATAAAGCAGTATAATAAACATACAAGCAAACAGGTAAAGCATATATAAGAAACAATTTGAATCCAAAATAGAATATACCAAAATTATAAGCACACAAGCAAACAGTTTAAGTAAATTATTTCAAAAAAATTAAAACTAAATAGAATAACAATTTTTACATTTTTGCAGTAATGTATTCATTTTGCATTTGTACTTAATTTGATTTGCATGAAACAAAACTTTCGAAAGCATTTTGAAGGCATAGACTATGAAAGCTACATTACAACTACTAAAATATAATATAACAACTCTTTTTTTTTAACTCAGAATAATGATTAAACAAATTTATGATGTAATAGTAGCATGTAATACGATTATTTTGAGATACATTTGACCATAAGAATATTATTACAACAAAATAATTTATGCGAATTAGTTTTCCATATTATGACTTCATATTATTTCCTCAGTATGATTTGAATTTCTATTACATTTGAAATGATTTCATTGGATTTTTCCTTATTGAAAATTTTTAAAATATTGCTCAACCAATTTTTTCAAATTTTAAGTATATTTATTAAATTTACAAAATATAATACCAAAAGTCTTCCCCATCATAAAACGTTGCGGGGTAGGAGGAGGATTCTAAGAAATTCAAATTATTTGCTTTTGGGGAAATAATTATTTTCAAACCATGAGCATTCAAATTGTATTTTAAATTTAAATTTTAATAACCACCCTTCTTTGTTTCTCACTGCCTAAAGTAAACTGCTTTTTCTCCTAAATTTTGGGTTGAAGTTCCTTTCGAAACCCTTTTAATTATTAATACTTTCTCATATCTCTTTTTTACCTAGTTCAATATGTGTTGCTTACTGAAAATGGATTTAAGAACAAATGATTTGGAACAATTAAAAAGCCTCTTAAAATAAAGTGTTCTCTTTACGGAAAACTAGAATATTTCCAACAAAATTCCTTTTTAAATCCACTTAAGTTCTGATGAACGATGCTCGAAATGCTTATGTCATCGCAAAATGATGTTAATAAACAGGAATTTGATGCTCATAAAACTATTTCAAAAGAGAAAGTCAGTATATTTTTTATTGTAATGGAGACAATGTTCGAGCTGAAATTCAAATCCAAACTTACTTTACCTTCCTTTCTAAAAAATAAAGTTTCATTAAAATCAAATCTTAAGAAAAAAGTCGTAATCTTTTGAAGGATTTAATCTTCGACCAATATGTATTCTTCCTTGCACATTCTGTTATATTCTCAGGTCATTAAACAACTATTAATTTTAAAATTAAAGCATAATGAAATGATATCACATAACTTTTTTGCTGTTGAACACTAATTTAAAAAAAATCACGCCAACTTTTTTGTTATTTATGATAATTAGACTAGCATTCCCGTTCCCGGTATTGCTCGGGTAATGAAATTAGCAGGAGCTAACAGTGCTTGGTATACCTAGTTACGAAATTCCCCTATAATAATTACTTATTACCTATAATTTTTTCAAGTTTTGGGAGGGTACCGAGGCCCCTGGACTCCTTATATATATGCCCTTGTCCGTAACTGTCTTTAATGATCCTTTTAAAGAAGGGATGCACAATCTTTTCAGGATGAGAGGCCAAAATATGAAAAAGGATTATGTCAAGGGCCTAAGCAGCATGTGAATGTTAAAACATGTTAAAAACATGAAAACACAGGGTTTTTTGTAACAATACGCATGAATTATAATTATTACTTTACTTATTTTATTCAGGCTCGCATTATGCAATAAATAAATGAATGAATGAAATACAAACCTTATAGATATGACTGAAATAATTTACCTAAAAAAAGATTTCTGCTAAAAAGGTGGCAAACTTGAAATAGAATAGCAGAGGAAATCTATTTGGTAATTATACGGAGAACAGAATTTAAATTTTGAGAAAAAAATAATAATTAAAATTAGAAAATATTAATGAGATGACTGAATATTTGAAGTTATTGATTTTGTATTGGGCTTAAGATTGGCTGTGGCAATATGTAGAACAAAATAAGAAATAGAATCGCAGAAGGGTTCTCTCATCTACTGTTCTATTTTGAATTGTTTAAATTCATTAGTGAGAAAGTTTGCTCACAAATGTAAGTGCTGCCAAAAAAAATTGCTAATACTGCTGCATTTTGTTTTAAGCACAAAAATTCCTCAGGTAAGTCTTTATAAAATTCTAAAATCGGTTTTTCTTTAAACTTATTTAAAAAAAATCAGAATTCTGTTAATCAATTAGGACTTAATGCATACTCTCATCTACTAGATTTACATCAACAGAAAATGGAGAATAAAATACATCAATTTTTGTTTGGCACTTTTCAAAACCTGAAAACTAATCATCAAATGCATTACATAAGATTTGAATTATGATCTTCATTACTGCATTTTCATGTGTGGAAATTTTTCATGTCCGTAAACTTCTACTCGAAAACTCGTTCTTCCTCGTAGCCATGAAGGGAACAAACTGAAAAGCCGCTTAATAAAAAGTAAATAAACCTAATGAACAAATGTAAATTATTTAATCTGGTGTTGAATCGTTTTCGTATCCAATTATTTCTCCTGTTTATTTGAAAAAGCCTAATTTCATTTTAAATTAGTCTTATTCTATTAACCACATTTACAGGCCAACTTCAAAGGCTACGTGTGCCAATTTTGGCCCGAGGGACATAGGTTGTGCATCCCTGTTTTAAAGTATTTATTTTCTTTGAAAACGCAGACCATACACCCTTTATTGTTATACCTATGTTTACGTTGTATACAACATTTTTAGGGTTTTTTTTCTGGTGCTAAAATTATTAAGCTGCTTGGTGAACTGACTCTGCAGCAAGCTACATAAAATTGGCCGCGTGAAAAACAGTCTGCTCTTAAATCGATGCCTGCTACTTTTAATGTTTGTGCTTGTGACTTATTAACGGTTATTGAAAAGCAAACTTTTACAGGAAACTACACTCTTCTAAATTCAAAAGAATAGTCCGACGGAATTAGTGGAATGCGGGGTAATAAAACTAACTCTCCTCGAGCGCATCCAGTAATTATCGTAGCTTCGATTACATGCTTATTAAGTCTAGTCACTTGTAGTCACTAGACACTAGTCACTTGCATAACTTTGGAGGACAAAGGTTTCGTAGTAGCATTACTGGTGTCCCAACTTTCAGGTGAAGTATGTGAGGTGGAAAACCTGGAATGAATTCATAAGACGCATAGTTTTTGCTGGATTGTTTTCGAAATTGATCAGGGTATGCCAAAATAATGCCAAATTATATATAAAAAAAGTTTAGTCTCATTTTTATTTATCAATGTATTAGATTTGTAAAGTATTAGATTTGTGGAAAAGTCGATAAATGACAAAAAAAAATGAAATGATAAAATTATCTGATTTTTACAATTTTTCACATGATTTTGAAAAATTTATCCAATTTTATGCTTAAAAAAATTGATTAAGTTATCTTGAAAAGTTTCGGCGTAATTAAATATTAAAGTGAAAATTTGCCTCTTCGTTAAAAAATTCGCCAAAAATTCAGTTTTAGAAATTCGATTTTTTAATTGCATTGCAGCATACTACATCGTATTGCCTTTCAGGAAACATATTTTCTGTATTTTTCCAGCTAAGCGTCTATTGTACAGGGCCATTCGAGAAATAGACCCGTCAAAATGGACTTTTTTAAAAAAAAAAATCGATATTTAATTTTTGCGTCGATATTTCGTAAAATAAATTATACCTCCGTGGTCTACCGACTCCACTGCTATATTGAGTATTAGTTGAACGGACGCGTAACGATGGCAACTTTAAAAACAGGGTTTTACAGGACGAAACGGTAAGCATGAGCGATCGCTGTTCCGGAAGGTCGTGTTTCACTCGGAAAGTAACATTACAGGTTTTAATTTCACAGAAATTAAGGGGTTTTAATTAATTTCTCCCGAACTAATTGATATTTCGAAAAATCCTTTCTTAGTGGATATTTTCGTAACCATGTGGACTTGCCTGCCAAATTTCAAGTTTGGGGCTTCAGCAGTATTGGTTGTGCGTTGATATATATATATTATCTCAGGACATTGATTTTTATACATATAGTATTATGTACATATTTATTTAAATTATTAATTCTTAAAACGAAATACAAATTAAATATTAAAATATTCATGTTCTTATTTCAAATATTAAGGCAGCTTTGAATTTAGGAATTTTTACCAAATATTTCTTTTTTTTTATATATAACATATGATGAAGTAAAATTCTTACACTTCACTTGAATGAAATTAAAAATATTTTCCGAAATTCGGTCTTTAAAAAAATTTACTGATGATTTTATTCAGTTATCTCAACGTTCCGCTACTATTTTATATTGATTAAACTGATTGACTATTGACCAAAATGTTTCATCTCAGATTAATAATTTTGATTTAAATATGGAAAGCGGACATTTCAACTTTTCTCTCGTGTCCCTTATTCTTATCGGATATTTACCCGCAAATATAATGATTTATTTTTAATAGTCCAGCAAATTAAAGCAATAATGTTACATAATATACTTTTGCCATTTTGATATTTTTATAGCAAATAGTCTGGACTATTCGCATAAATAATGTCCAAATATCAAATTCGCTGCCCTTCTGTGGAGCAAAATCATCTGCTGATGTGCGTAATTTTGTAATCAGCATTAGCAGACATTTAACTATTTAATACAGTTTAGTCCTATATGAAAAATTAAAGGCATATATTTCAAGAAATTTAATTCTTTTAAAATTAAAGAATTTTAATTCTTGGGATTATTTATTTTGTATATAAAAACACAATTCAGCTATACATAAGTAATATTCATATTTTCTCACTAATTCAAGATTTAAAGATCTCCTTAAATTTTGGATACTATTGTTTTTAATCAAATCAATGTGCTAAATAAAAAGAAATGCCCATTACATTTGAGTTACCAGTGTTTATTCCACACTTTTGAGAGTTTCAAACCTTCAAATTCAAGGTAAGATGGTTATTTCTCAACGTGTCTTTTTTCATTCTTGCTCCAAATTAATTCAGAGGAGATGGCCTTGGGACTGCGACGCCTTTTCTGATGCAAGGCCCTGGTTTCCCAGCCAAATATTAGAGGGACCTCTCTTTCTATTTCATAAAACTGAAAAGCAGCTCTACACGATATGACAAGAATCATCGCATAGACGAAGAGATTGTTCATCTGTGGGGAAAATGAGAAATCAGCAGTTAGCTGGTTGCGAAATTTCTTCATTACAAAAGCAGCAAAATTTAATTTTGCGATGAAAATTAATAGTGTTTAAAAATAATATACTGATTTCAGCGTGCTATCATGCTATCCGTTTTTTTTAATTCAAAGATTGTCTTTAAATTTAGAAACTCATCTCTGCATAATAAATTTTTTCATCAAATCCAATAAAAGAAGGAACCATTGCATTAGAATAAAACAAAACTTACGTAATAAAAGCAAATATGAAATGTGTTGGCTACTATAATTTCCAAACGATTAAATTAGAAAATTTTGCTAAATATTCTCTTCGATATTTGGACAATCTTTCGCTTAAAATAGTTTTCAGGGATTAAGTGAATTATTATTGTTATCCATTTTCTACTTTGAGATATTTTGGGTAAAGAGAATATTTAAACTTTTTAAATATCCATAGAATCAAGATTATTTACACTCGAGACTAACAGCCTTCAAATTGGTCTCATGGAACCCTGGAGCACCGAGAAACCCCATTATTAGTGTCACAAGTATGAAAAAAAAATGAAGAATTTTTCACATTATCAGAAATTTTGTTTTTAGCGAAAGCTTAATGCAAAATATGAAATTAGTATGGAGATAATTCTACAGAGGTCGATTTTGATGACTCGAAGCAAATTTCAGATACAATGCAAGCAAACCTCCTTCTCTAAAGTTTAATTTGATATTCAATCTGTAAAAATTATTTTACTCCTAATATGAAGCTTAAACTAATTTCATTCTGGAATTAAAAGATTTAACCAAATTCTTTAAAGTATAAAAGTTGCTTTTTTAAAATTAACTTTGAAACAGGTGGCCTTTTACCCTCACTTTTATTGACCAGTATATACATTTTTGAATTTTATCCACATTAATTTATAGAAATTATTTCATTTAAATTTATGTTTTTCAATTGTATCAGATAAAAAGAGAAAGTTTTAAAGATACATCTTAAATTAATCGTTTAGAGTCTAAAAAAAGTCAAACAATCTGGTCACTCAAGGTGGATTTGGGATGTTTATTGTTAAGTAGATCAATGAAATAACATTATGCAGATTTTAAATTCGGTTCTTTTCTATGTTTCCCTTACTTTTTCAATACATACTTCATTTCATGTTTTATTTTCATTATATAATTTACTCATGTAGAAAAAGGTCATATTTATATTGATCCAGGAGGTGCTGTGAGTATAAACACTTTGATTACTCTCTATAAGGTGCTATGAAGTGTAGAAGTGTAGAAGTAATATTCGTGGGGATAAAGATTTTAACTTTTGAAATCCCATACCGTATTTTTTTAATAAAATGTAGGCATTGTTTGATTGGAAAATGTGTATTAAATAAATAAGACTTTAATAATCCACTTTTAATGATGAAATTAATGGTCATTGTTTGAATTATTTTTTAGCTTTCAGTATTTAATTTATAATTCATTATTATAAACACTACAAAATATTTAAATATTCTTTTTTTTCAAATTCATTAACATTTGGCATCACAGATGTAGAATAGAAAATTAAATGCATTGATTTATTGGTGATAGTAAAAATTTAAATGTATCAAAATAGTTCTGCATCATTTGAGAATGCATGTTTTCAAAATTTCAAAACTTTAAAAGTATTTAGAAATGAATAAAAGCTAAGTTTCAAATCGCTTACTTACAAAAATGAAATGTATTAAGTTAAGAAAAAGACGTAGCTGGTACCATCTGCATAATCAAGAGCATACCGGTATCATCTGCACAGTTAAGAGAGTTTTAATGAAATGACATTTTTTCAGCATTAAATTACATCATGAGTCTAAGTAAACTCAATAAAATTCCATGAGAGTTTTTTTATTGCTAACAACATCGCTAAGTTAACAGTAAGTATTATAATGCACTAGATTTTGAAAATAATTAAAAAAAATTCTTACTATAATGAGTTGCCAAATGCCGTAGAGATCCAGGCTTTAATAAAACGGACAATTCCTGTGATTTCAATACCAGACAATTTTGTGATTCTTAAGCATTGATGGAATAAATAAGGCAGTCAAGTTGCGGACGCAAGCGATAATTGTTTTGAAATTAATTAGAAAATGAGATAATACGAATGATTAAAGTTGATTTTCAATTTAAGTGTGAGATTTAATCTTATATTGAATTGTATACCTCCACTGTTTTTATACAAAAAGGAAATGTAAGTGCGATTTTTAATGACCTCTATAACTGCATATTTATGAAAATTACGTTAAACGTCATTATTTCATGGCACTAATTTCAAGTGAGTTTAAATATTACGAGGAAATGATTTATTAAGTAGGAATAAATTAAATATTTATCAAGATTTCATGCTTATCATGACTTAAAATGTAAGATTTAATTTAGAATTTATTTCCTTGTTTTTATAGCTTTACCATTTAAAAAGCTATTGCTGAAATTTGATTTAAAATTTTTGTAAAAGCAGTTTTATAATCTGGAATTAAAATTTCCTAATTTGGCTTTCAAGAGTAATTTCTTATTGGAAATTAATTATATTTAACTTAGAATTTATTACAGAATTTTTTAGAAGCAAAATTTAAATTAAAATTTTATTATCAAATTGATTTTATCACATTATGCCAGAATTTTGTATTAAAAGATCAATAAATTAATTCAATAAAAAAAGCTTTAAAAATGTAATAAATGTAGAACTTTTTAAATAATTTTATTTTGTGTTTTAATATCTAATTCATAATTTATTATTAAAATATTTTGGATAATTAAAAGCATGATTTTCATATCCACTATCAAATGATAAATATAAGCAAAATTTAATTAAACTAAACAATTAATCCCAAATTTAATTCTGAAAATATGAAAAAAGAGCGTTATTATTGAGGCTAAATACTTGTACAAAATTTGGAAACTCTAGTACATCAAGAAATGAATGAGAAGCTGGTTAAAAATGTACAAGAAATTTTCTTTATCTTTACTTACTTATAATAAAGCACGATGTGTGTGTGTCTGTTGGCGCTCTGCAGGCCAGACCGTTCGACCTACAGCTACCAAATTTGGTATATGTATACCTTGGGTGCCGGGAATGTACACCTCGGAGCTCTTTTTTTAAATTTCTAATTAAAATTTTAATTAATTAAAAAAATGAGCCAAATTTTAACGTTTTTTCGCTATAACTTCTGAAAATATAACAGCACAAAATTGATTTTTGCATTACGTTAAAGCTCAAAAAATTAGCTTTTCAATGATACTAATGTTTTGACTTACGAATTAAAAATCTAATTTTAATGAATTTTTAAACATGTAATTTAATCGTTTTTTTTTCAACAATTTATTTCGCATAAAATAAAAGTAAAATTTTATCTTCACGAGAGTCAAAAAAAAAAAAAAAAAATCAGCTTTTAATAAAATGTTGCCATTACGTTTTCAGAATTTCTGATTTTAAAAAATAACTTAATTGCTAACAAAAATAAAACAGAAAAATGTAATTTCCATCACCTGATTATATCAAAAGAAATAAACAGGAAATGTGGTATTTTTTAAACAATAAATGCAAGAGAAAATTTTTCTTGATTGTTTGCAATATTAAAATTATTAATTCCATCAAAGAATTAAAGTAAAAAAAAATACAAAGTAAAAACACATTGCAAAAGTTCAACAGTTAAAACTGAAAAAGAATTTTTATAAAAGCACCAAACGATAATCATCTGAGAGCGAGATTAATTATTTAAAAGCAAGAAATCTTAAACGAACTTTGAAAATGACGTCATTTCAAATAAACGACGAACAAAAAGCAATTGATAATCAGTAGTAGTAAAATATTTTTGCATTCTTTTTTTTTTTAAAAAATTTTTTAAAACAATAAGACATGTTTTGAATTGTTACTTTTACTTAATTGAAGAAGATATTTTGAGCAAAATCAAAGAATTCACCTTCGTGATTGTAATTTGTCTCCGCATTTTAATGAATCATGCGAAAAAAACGCATCTTCTTTCAACGAAGTAATGTAATATTAAAGCTATACTGGTAAAA
Organism: Argiope argentata; assembly: GCA_026289955.1. Taxonomy (NCBI): domain Eukaryota; kingdom Metazoa; phylum Arthropoda; class Arachnida; order Araneae; family Araneidae; genus Argiope; species Argiope argentata. The sequence goes on along the minus strand of JAOUZG010020767.1, from coordinate 3,675,730 downwards.
GTAGGTCAGCTATTTGAAAACGCATCTTCTTTCAAACAAGCATACGTAATAATTAACAAAGCAAAATTTGTAAAAGAAGATAGAAATGCTTATTTATTTATTTAGAAGTTGAAATATTAAGAATATTTTACAAATATGAATCTATAAGACCAAAGGAATTTAAACCATAATTTTTTGAAATATGTTTATAAAACTAAAAAAAATATTATTGAGAGCATTTATATACATCTAAAAATAAAATTAAAAACTGAATGTTTCAATTAACCTGTGAAATTTTTGCTGAATAATTCCCTGAAATCTTATAAATTATTAAAAAAAATTATAATGTTTCAATTTCTGTATTGAACATAAAACTTCAATGTCGGACTATTCTGCTTTCAGTTCTTAGTTTTATTTAAAGACATACTTAGATTGAGTAAAGAGGTCTTTACATTAATCAAAGTTTTCTCATTTTCAATTTAATTTAAAGGTGAATTTTACTTGCACTGATAGAAAATCAGAGAGAGATGCGGACTTCAAAGATAGGGCTACTTAAGGTCTACATAATAGTATAAGTGAATTATATGACTATCGAAATTTGAAGCTTAAAAATATTTTGCTGAAAAATTTATTATGAGACCAAGTTATATATATAAATGATTTAACTCTTTAGTCGGCATTAATATTGGCGAACCGACTGGTCGCCAAAGGCGGCTAGTATTCAATAAAGAACAAAGTTAAATAAAATTTTGATAAAAGTCTCGTTTTTCTACATATATCCTTAAAAAAAGTTACATGACAGTATTATATCATTGCAAATTAATGAAACCCAGTACATTCAGAAACAGACCTAATGCTTTCCATTCTTATAATTTCTTTCATCGTGAATGATAATGAAATCAATCGGGAAATCCTTTCAGTAGTTGTATAACGAAAGTAGATGTTACGGAGGCTTGTACTTTGCGTTGGTAACCGATAACGTGACCAAACAAGGGCATGAAATTATAAACTCCTGACTCAATAAGGACGCAACGTTATGAGCTTTTGTGGTTTTTTTCTCAGCGTTTATCGTTTCTCTATCCGTCTATCTTGACTTAAAAAACAGGTGCTAGCGCTTTAAGAGCAAATTTAATGATCTTCAGGTGAGAAGTTAATAATATTTGTTTAGGAAGCAGATCCCATTTAAAGTGAGTATGGAAGCCTTCAAAATTTTTCGTGTTCTTATAAGTAAAAGAGAAGAAGGCAAATAAGCAAAAAATTTAATAGAATTGGATGTGGTTATGCAATTGGTAACAACGTTTTGTGACATAATTTTTATATCACGTTACAAAATGAAGATTCTGAAGCAGTATGTATATAAAATTAATTATTATTTGAATAAAGTAATCGGTAAAAAACTAAATTTGATGTATTTATCTTTGGAAAATTGCCCAATAAAAACTGGATAAATTCATAAAACTGGTTCTGTAACTATTTCAAGTAATAAAGAGACGTAATGTCATTTATATATTGTAGTTGTTTCTAATGTCACTTGACATGGACAAGCCTGATGACAGAGCAAGCAATTTTAAGCAGAAAGTGTGTATCTTAATTTTAAATAGCGTCAACTAGAATTAAGAATAAAACTTAAGTGCATTCGCTTAAACAGCCCCTTTTTGCAGGGGAGCACATTCCCAAACCTCACATGTAGAACAGATCAAGAACAACCATGCCCTAACTGGGACTCTAACCCATGATACGCAGATCAGAGGGTAGACGTACTACCTTTGTGCCAGGACATCGGATCAACGCTCACGTATGTATCAAAGTAATCGCTCATTATTTATTTTCAAATATCAATAGCCATGTATAAACAAATAATCGAGCAATTTTCAGATGGTTCCATTGAATGTTTCCAGAACTACATCGGGTTGAGCGTTTAGCCAGATAATGGAGCTGCTTAATGTTGTTAGAAAAATTCTAAGGAAATTTTGCCGCTCCACCAGAAAGTAAATTTAATTTGTGGAATTGAAAACGAGGGGTTTCTGACGCCGTATTATTTTGTTCTAGAATTGAGCAACCGATCGAAAGGAAATTTTACTCAAAAGGAAAAATAGGATAACTAAATTTAAATTCGATTTTAAAATAATATATGCGTAACTATTCCCAGATTTCTCAAAACCGTATACACAGAAATAAAATGAAATAACAATGCAGGTGACATGAAAGAAAAAAAAATGTCTTGATGCAATCGGATCTAGCACGTCGCACCAAATCACAGAAAAAAAAGAAATATGCTTCAAACGTAAAAGTTTCAATGAAATCAAAAATCGACTATACCTCTGCATTATTAGTAATTTGATATGGAGATCGATTCATATCGTTCAAAACAATAATCATTCAAAAAATTTCTCTTTATTTTCTTAAAATTTATAAACTATCTCTCTAAAGATGAGATCAATTTTTTACATTTTTTTCTCAATTTTAATAATATTTTTAAAAAATTCAATTTAATATAATATTAATAAAAATATTTTTAATGTTATCATGAAATTCTAACTCATCCATCAAAACATCTAAAGTGTAGAATTTTCAATTCCATTTTAATTTCGTCATATGCACCATTTCTAATTTTCAGTAAAATGATTAAATTTAATTCCGGTTCCTCTATCATATTGACCAATAAAATGAAAATTTTCCTTAGAAAATGCGTTCCATATGAATGGTTTAACAGCCTGCAGCTTCAATTATCTGGGAGAATAAACTGGCCAGAGGCAGTTAGTATTAGGAAATATTAAACGTTATAATTTTTTATATTCTGTTAATTTCTCTTGAGGAGTTCGAATTATAATAAAAGGTCTTTTTATATTTTACCCTAATTAATGGATCCATCTGTTCAGACTTTAAGTATTTTCATAAATAATATTTCTAATGCAAAAACTTATTTTATGTAAATAAACTTGATTCACTGTTTGAAGCTGAATAATAGCAATCACTTGAAAATGAAAAATGTATCTATTCTTATAGACAAATAACAAATCTAAACCGACAAAAGATAAATGCAAACGAATTAAAAAACAGTCGCATAGTAATATACTCAGAATCTTACCGTTTTTCAAAATCACGTATGTAAAGCTTTCAAAGACTTAATAAAAATTGGTGTGAAATTTGCACCGGTAGGAATTTTGATATCGATGGTAAAATAAAATTTTAAACTGTAAGATGGTAATAAAATATTTTTGGAATCCAGATTTATTTTTTTAAATCTTTTTATAGCGTTTTAAGACTGAATTTCACAATGAAAATATAGTTTGATAATATTAAATTAAATTAAATTAAAATAATTAATTCGCGGGTGCGCTTTCAATTTTGCTCTCTTGTTTACTTTCACAAAATGGCAATTTGTGCTTTTCTTTCCTTCTTAAATAAAATAATATAATATTCATTTTAAATCTCAAATCTTTGATTTATAATAAGAAAATTTTTCATACAGATACAGATTATTTTTGTGAATAGTTCCTACAGAATATATCACTAGTATAACTGACCTGTCGGTAATACTTATCTTCCTGAAAGATTTATTTTTTGAATTATATTTAGTAAATATTATTTATTTTACTGCAAGGCAATTTATTATCACGATAATTATATTTATGTATTAAATATTAAGGCAAGATCTTGAATTTTGGAATATACATATTTTGAAATCATGCCTAAAATATATGTGTGTGTTTTAAAGAAGCCTATTTTTCCTTTGGTTAAGATATTTTATTAAATTTAATTTTGTTAATGCCCCGTTATAAAGCAGCACTAGGATTTATTTTTGAACCACAGTCAAATGACGAGGACGACACCTGAGCTAGCACCCCTCTCTCCACACCATACCAATGGAAGGGTGCTTGTCCTTGACGGATTAACGTACAGTAGGTCCCCTTACGCTACGGTTCTTCGCTGGAATCGGGTCTCGTAAATGAAACCTTGCTGTTCATGAGCCGAGACCTTACAGGCCACAGCAGCCCAGGAAATTCAATAAAAAGAGTAGTAATTCTATAATTTATTATCACGTTTTAAAAGCAACAATAAAAAAAGCAATGAAGTAAAATTAGTTGATAATAAACATCGTTACATGTAAGTCATCACTTTCCTTTCGTCAAGTAGTATTGAGTAATTTCAAAGATTTTACAAAATATTTAATATATGTATATAATTATCGTTAAAATATGTAAAAATTACAATTTATATAGATGCTGAAATAAAGTCTTTTAGATTCCAACCCAATAAATATACATGTTTTTTGAAATAAATACACTCCCACCTTAATTCAAATATAAAAGCGCTTACTTAAGCTTGAAGCGTTAAATTTTACAAACAAGAGCACCTTTTTAATGTTACCATTATACAAATATTCACTTTCCAATAATTTTTCAAAAATTCTGATTACCATTGTTTTAAGGGTAAGGTGTCATTTCGATTACATAAGTGACATTGTTTCCAACTGAGCATTCTGATCACTGAATGGCTTGGTGAGCATGTTACGGGAATTTTATTTAAGTACCAAAATATATACAGTCGAAACAAAACTATTTAGAGAATTCACAAGCATATAATAAAAGATTTTGAAATGAGCCGTATACAAAAATGTTCGACTTTGAAAAATATTTTGAAACAATTATATGCTGAAATATAAAACGGGTAAATATATACATATATTCTGGGCTCACTTATTTTTATCAAGCAGTAGATGAAGATATTGTTATTAAAATCAGAAGTAAAATAATTTGGTTAATGGGAAGGAAGAGAAACTGTTTGATTAAAGTGTGTGATAGGAAACTGCGGTGCTTGTCCCCCACCCCACCCCAAGTCTTTGTGAATATGAGATTTGATGTTGAGAACTAGGCAGGTAAGAATAGACCTCTATCTTCACTTATAAACTTCATTATCCTGTGAATTTCTTTGCCTGGAAAGAAGGTTGATTAATAATGATATTTATTAGTATTTTACTCATTTTTTTATATGTTTAGCATCTAGATGAAAAATGAATTGTTTTTACATACGAGTTCAAGCAGATTTGTGCATAGACAGAAACTTTTTTGTCAACAAATATAATTTTTAATCTACTTTGCAGGAATAACCGATGATAATACTAAATCAAATCTATGATAAGCCGAATGTTCGAAGCAGCAAATGTCATTTCTTACTCATTTTTTGCTCATATACGACTGATTACTTGAGTTCGACGGATTTTATTTACTTGGAACGGGATTCTCCGAGTAATAACAGGTTTGTGACAAAGAAAGTAAGCATTGAAAGCGAAATCAAAAGTAAATATCTTTGACTAAAATCCCCACATAAATCAAGATCTGCCCATTTAGAGACTGACATTTATAGATTCGTTACACTGAGCATGTATTCCCACAAGAATGCAACCTGTTCTTACGTTTTTGGATATTGATTCTTTTAGCAATGCACATAACGAAACAACGATTCAAACAAATGTGATTTTTTGCATTGAATTTCAGCATAAGTTCTTCCGAAAAGGTAAGAAAGATTTATTTTAATTTACAATTGAAGGATAAGAATTTTTTACAATTTGTGAATTTAAAAGAATGTTGATACGAATTATAAACCCCTTTTAAATACAAATATTTCACAATATGAATTTTCTTAGAATGATCCTTTTTTATTTATGTTTAGAATTTAAGTTGACAAAGTTTCTCAAAAGCATCTAACAAAATGAGTTTTTAATAACGAGTTGCCATTGCACTTACAAAAGCTCTGATTTTTAAAAAAATAATTTAATGAGTACAGCCAATAAAACCGAGAAAAAATATCATTTTGAGCACATGATTATATGAAAGGAAATAAATAAGAACTGTGATAATTTTTTAAAACAATAAATGCGAGACCATGTCTTTTGGATCGTTTGCAATACTAAAGTGACTCATTCAATGAAACAATTAAAATGAATAAAATTCTTATTTAACTTGAACGAGCACGTGTTGATTGGCCTTTCAAGAAATTATGTTCTAACATGATACATTGAAATATGCATAGCAGATTCCACTTTAATTTTTTATTTGTTTTAAAATATTAATAACAAACACGATTTTGAGCATGATTATTTTTGATAATCATTAAAAATTAACTCTTAAACAATTGTTCACTTCTTATATAATATATAATGTTCCAACTCCATAATGAATGAATTATTTTGTATCAAAATTAATTATAAATGATGCAAGTAATTTTGAAAAATTGGTAAAAGAATTCTTTTAAACAATTATTAACTATCGATGAGATAGACTTAATGTCGAAAAAAAACTTCAGAAAAGTGGGTTCCTTCATTTTAAAATTTCAATTCAATTTTACCTTGTTTTAAATTTCTTCCAATGAAAATTTTATATCGATAGAAATTCTGTGAAAATCTATTTTCAATGTTGAAATATTTGATGCGAAGATAAAGACGATTTAAAAAAGCATTTCTTGTGGTTTGAGATGTTCTCAGTCAACTTAAAAAACCAGTCTATCTTCATTTTTAATGACAAAAAAGCTTTCTTTTCTTGCTTTTTCTTTCTTTGGCTGTCTACACGACAGATCTTTTTGCATAGAGTTAGCAAATTCGATAAATTTATGCGTTAGGAGTTTGTAATGTGAATCTCAAATCCTATTTTTAAAATTTTAATTCTAATTTTGTTTAGTTGAAAACAAATTTAAATTTTTTAATTTTTTTTCTGTAACTTTCAGAGGGATTATCTTATAAATGATAAATTTTAAACTCCTTAAAAGCTAACATATTATGTTTTCATAAAGAAAAAAAAAGAGGAAAATGTTTGATTTTACAATTAACACACTACTGCGTATTATAGCATTCGGTACTCTATTGCCAGGTTTCTGTACCAAAGTTGAAAGTAATTGTTCCAGAAGATGAAATTTCAGAAAAGTAAGAACTTCAATATTTGAAAAAGAATTGATAATTTAATATATAATTCACAACGGAATGCGACGTACACTTTTTTTTAAAAATAACTTTAAGTCATTAAGATGAAATGAATGTTATGACTAGACACAGAAGCAGAATATCCTTGTTCTTAATAATATGGGCTAAATGTAATACTCAGTAATCATGAGACTATTTATTCATTTTGATTCGAAATATTTAGTGAACTTTATTGCTCATGAAAGGAAGTTAGTTTATAAGTCGTGTGATATCGGAAAAATAATGATATCAATACCCTTATCAGCTGTTATGCCCGGAGGTTAAGAACTTGGAATTCAAGAACTTCTCTCCGTCCGTCCCTCAAATGAGCAATTATTGTAGTTATTTGCATCTTCAGTTAGTAAATCAGTATAAGAATGAAAATGACAAATTTTTTTTGCATACTTTCATAAATATTTGATTACATGTAACCATTTTGTATAGCTAAAAAATCTTATTCAAGCTTTACAGAATGAATCATTGGTATAGAAAATATATTGAACAATTTGAATACATATTTGATTTTCCTAAGGTTTTGTCTATAAAAATAAAAGATTTGAACCATTTCAGGACACTAATGTTCATAACTCTTCTCTATACTTTCATATTTGACACAATACTCCGATTATTTAACAACGCTGACATCAAAGTGGTGAAATTCGGAACGCCATAATCTTAACTTGTAAAACAAATATGTCATTTGCGGGCAGACATTATTTGCCATTTAAGAGACAACGAAAATTTAGAACTTTGAAAGACATGGTCGCTCAGAGCTTATCTTTCAGAAGCAGATGCCAAACGACTGCCTTCATAAGTTCATAATTGTATGAAAATGGAGAAAACATTATGCTTTAGAAGTTGTATTAGTTTGAAATGTGAAGGATATTTCAAGGACACATTTGTGTCTGGTATAGGGAAAAGCATATGCTTTCCTCTTATCAAATGCATGTCATTTTTTAAAGATTAGCATTAAGGCCTGGATTAGAAATTATGGCGTTACTGACGAATTAACGGCAAGATATATAGATATATTTTTGTTATCATTCTTTTTGTAAATAAAGTTTAAAAGACATTTAAAAATAAAGATTAATTTTCATCAATCATAATAATAATGATTGATGAAAAATTGTTTAAAATAAAATAAAATCAAAATTATTCAGCAACTCAAAATTCAAAACTTCAATTAATGTAAACAAATGATAATTCTATCCATTCGTCCATTTTGAAAATTAAACATTGCACGCATTATTCTTCGTTAGAATTATTGTAGTGTTGTTCTATCCCCGAACACAGCAAAACTACTTTTCTATTACAGAATCTATATCTTAATTCAAAATTATCACCCTTTTTCTTATTTCGGTCGCTTTATTTTTTCTTCTTTTTACCTCTTCCTTTTCCATTTTATTTTATTTTATTTATTTATTTTACATGTCAGGGTTGCTAAAGAAAGATTCGACCACAAATGGAATAGAGATCCGATTTCCAAGCAGGCCTATTTAATTGCCGCCATTGCAGCAGAAGAATATTTATAATTGATGTATATTGTAATATTGATAATTAGTGTGTGGTATATAATCTGAAACATATTTTAACAGATGCTTGGCAAATAGGTGAAACTTCTGACATTTTAAACTTCGATTTATTCATCCCGAAGAAAAATAAGTGAGAGTGGAAAGAAATACATCTGTCTACATAGCGACAAAAGAGAAAAACATAGTGAAATTCTTTAAAAAAATGTATTGAATTTCTTTACTCGGATCATGAAAATCTGCTGAGTTAACAGTTTTACAAAGAGCGTGTTGAATGAATGAAATAATTAAGTAAGAATTGGATCAGGAAAAAAGGTGTGAGTGTAGGATGAAGTTCACATGCATGAAACTACTCATTTAAGATTATTTCTTTATTTAAGTTTCAGCCTTTCTTTACCTGTAAGTCACTCTATCACAATAAGTAATATTTAAGAAATTCGTCATCTCTAAAATTAACTGTATATTTTAATTAAAACACTTAACATTTCTCTTGTTTACAGCTTTAAAAGGAACTATGACGACCGAAACCTACAAAAAGAGATAATTTTAACAATTATCAAGAGAGAAAAAAATCTAGCAATGAAATGTCTTTTGATGTACGTACTCGAATTCTCTTAAGCAATTTTATCGTCGAATGCCCAAACAACATCGAAGCAAAAATTTTAATGAAATGTCGTTCGGTAATTGCATTTGCTGTCAAGCTAATTAGATAACTAATTTTTGGGACATACGATTTAAACAAACGAAAAAGCAACAAATTTGTACATCTTTGTACACACCATTTCTTTGTATAAGAGCTAGAAACTTTTGTCGAAATTTTGTTTTTAGTGTGCTCGCAATTTTTAATGGGAATGTCACTACGCTTTCCACATCGAGCTTTGTTGATTAAATTGTTTTACCAAATTATAAATGATAAGAGTTGCTCTAATGAAATATCCGACTTTGAAGAAAACGTTAAAAATTCCATTGGTTGTCAAAAATCTTTAATTAATGGTAAACATATTTGAAGAAACGTGTTAGTTTAGTGTTCATCCTGGAAGAGGCTGAGAATCGGTTTCCGTTTAACTAACAGAGAAGCCTCAGGTGGAAGAGGAAAAAGTTTCCACCTGAGCTTGTCCTAGTATCCGTCGAATGATAGAGGGATATGTCCCACCAACAGTTCTGAAAAATAAGCAGATAATACTCCAAACTATTGAAGACTGTTGCATTAAATCTTAAAGATTCTGAACCAAGAATCCAATACAGCCAGTAGCGGATTTCCTACAAAGTGAGATACTTATGGCAGCAGAGTTAAGGGGAAGGAAAGAGCCTCAGGTAAGTTAAATTTTAAAAAAAACTATTCTTAGTTACAAAATAAAGTAATTAGTTCAGAAAATACAAATTCTATGAATTACAAAACAAAAGATTGTAACGAGTCCTTATCAAACATAATTGGTCAATTCCCAACATGTTTCACTAAATTAAAAAAAAACATTTATAAAAAAGAAAATCTACATCAATGTGGATGACACTTTCTGTGAAACTCCTAACGATAGATATTACCTTTTATATGAAAGTCAAGGCAGACGTTGACATAACTCTGCTCAATCCTCAAACAGTGTCTGGTAATCCAAATATCTACCGTTTGTCTGTAAATTATCGGTAAATTTCATGATTAATAGACAATGTAATGGCTTTGAATAAGTTTCAGATGAATGTCAGTTTTGTGTACAGCTTCCTTCTGTTGAAGTCTTTTATCAATTTTAATAAGTGATAAATTATCATTATCAATTTTAATAAATGATAAATTATAAGAAAAGAATGAAAAAAGCGACTTACATAGACTAAAGTTGTGCACTAAAAAGAAATGAAAATGAAAAAGTCTTGGTTTCTTTCTTCGTGTTCTTTTTAATTGGAATTAAAAATGGGTAATTAACCACTTTCATGTCAGCTGCAACAACAGGTAAATTCGAATAAACGAAACACAACAATATCTTAAATGATTAATAGCAATGATTCTGAAGATTCTTTATGACTTTTTTAGAATATAAATGAGTTAAATTCTTATAAGGCTGACAAAAATTATTTAAAATTTAGCATATTTAAGTTAACTGAACTATCCTAGGGCATAAAATCAACTGAATATTGAGATTGCAAATTACAAGAATTATACCACAGCTTTTAATAGAAGAAAAGACCGATTTTTAAGTTTTTATTCTGAGTACCCTAGAATTGCAAATAAGCACATATTTGTTTCTAAACAAATAAGTAATATAAGAAAAATTAAGTAACTTCCTACTAAAGTCAACAAGGAATTTTTTTATTTTAGATAATTTTTGTTAAATAATTACAACTGTTATTCTCGTGTTCCACTTTTCAATGGAAGAAAAGGGTGCAGTAGCTTCTGAGGATATGGACTCTGACCACCCGAGAGCAGAAGTCTGACTTCTAGCTCACACACATCACATAACCTTTATAGGAGTAGACTTCATTCATACATTCCATTCATTCATCTGCAGATTGAAATTGGGATCTGGAACAGATAACTATCACCTCTGGTCCAGTGCTAATAGTTGTATTATCCTCGACATGGAGGGCTTTGAGCCTACGACAGCTTTAGTGTCCACCACACACAGTCTTCGGGCTCGAACAGATGGCTCGTTCGAACTCGCAGCCCAACGGATGCGAATCCAACTCCCTACCAACTAGGCTATCACGGCCTGATAATTACAATTACTATAAATAATAGATCAAAAAAATGTACTAGAGTGAAATTTTCAACGTCAATCGAGAATTTATAGCCAATTGAAGAAACACAAAAAGCGTGAATTTTCTACGCCAGTTAGAATAACGCAATACAGATAAGAATTTTTTTATTTTTATTTATTCTGCATTATTTTAATTCGGAAGTATTTCAAAATGAATCCAAAAAACCAATTAATTTGCAATGATTAATTTTAAAGGTATCAAAAATTTAGAAAATAAACAGAATCGTTTGAAATAATCGGCCGAAAACATGTTAATGTTAACTTCATTGGCAAAGGAAAAAAAAAAAAACTGAATTCGTTATTTGTTGATGGTGAAATGAAGATTTTTGGCGATAAAGTTAGTTTTTAGTTAATAAATAAAACCGTGTTAACATCAAGTGCCATCCTCTACAAGTTTTTAAAAAAGTTTACTTTAATTTGATTAGAAGAATAAAAAGTGGATTTCTGAAAAAGAAAGGAAGGATTATATTTTTGAATTCAAGAAGATAGGGTTATAGTTAACAAGTAAATTTTTTTTATATAAAAACATTCTTCCACTAAGGGTTTTAAGGATTAAAAAACTGCAAAATACTAGTAGAACAGATTAAAGGTACTTATTGGTCATAAAGATTGCATAAAATTCTTTATTCTGAGAAAAAATGGTTTGCTGAAAAAATGTATTCCGCAACACATTTCTGTATATACAAGATACTATCACAATGTTTTGAAACGTGTTCATTATGTAATTCACTTTCCTGTAGCTAGGGGGCAGTATTTTCAGGCAAAGTAAAATACGGATTTTTTGTACCCCTTGATTACAAAATGTTTTAGGAATTTGAGAGTTAATTTCCAAAAATGATGATTTTTTTGAAAAGTCACACGACAGTGAAATGAGGATTGAAAGATTTTAGGTTTTTCCATCATAACTTCTGAACAATTCACTGTACAAAAATTATTTTTAAAACATCTTAAAATATAAAAAATTATTTTTTATTGTTAAATTTTATTTATGAGCAGTTATCTCTTCAAATTAATCAGTTTTTTTAAAAAAATTATATAAACGTATTTTATAACAGAGTCATCTTTTCCAATTGGATACTATGCCATTTTCTACTTAATTTTATCTATCGCTCGCACACTTTTGGCAATCTTGAAGTATTAACTTTCTTCCTACATTTCCACTTTTGCATTTAGAGAGTATTTTCTTTCATTTGCAGTTTAATTTGTTATGCAGTTTCTATTGATGTATGCCACGGTTTATCTTTAAAACGCAGGCTTTTAAAAGTGTTGCAATTTTTTTGTTTCCCTACTGTTTAGAACAATTTTGCACAAATTTGGGAAATCTCTGCTCTGTATTCTTTATTTATACTTGTGGATTTCGGAATTCAATCGAAATTCTTCAATTTAGGCTCCTTTTTGAAGTGTTACTCATCCCTCACCCTAAGTAATATTTTTCCGGTTTTTTGCTGAGATGAATATAAACAATCTGAACTTGAGAGTTGTCAAAAAATTTATTATTGCCTATATTTTAAAAGCGATTTCGTACGCATGGAAATTTTAATGTGTAGGTATGAGAACTGGCGGTCTGATCACAATGTAAAATGCCCTCAAACCGTATAATTATGGTGCTTTTAAAAACAATTTTCGCCAAAAAAAAGTTTGTCACCAGATTTTAGAAGAAATGGCGGAATATTGAGCGAACAGCGGAAATAACGATTTCAATTGTAGTGTTTGGATGAATGCTTCAGCGAATTAACGGAAATATAGAAAACAATCAATAAATACAGAAAAATAGAATGGACACAACAAAAAAGTTTAATCGAAAATGATTAAAGTAGATGAGAGAAATACGTACAACTGTAAAAATCAAGGGAAAAAAACAGGAAAGATCGAATTACTGTAACATAAAAAAAATGACGGCAATGTAAACCCAAAAAAGCTCTACCGAAAAATTACCAACCTCTCAAAGCACCAAATGGTCGTATATCAAAGCGTAGCCGACCCAACTAATCTAAAAACAACTTATTTACAGTATGTACTTGAAATAAAACAAAACAGCAAACCAATTATTGAAAATTGTTTTGCTGACTAGTTTGGTAAATATAAATCAAGCCAAGAGCAAACTGCGCATGCCAATTCAATGCCAATTGGGGCAAAGAAAATGCATGGATTTTCTACGCCAGTTGGGGTTACTCAATATATTTAGAAATTTTTAATTTCTTTATTATGTTTTATTTTAATTCAAAAATACTTCAGAATGAATCCGAAAGATCGATTAATTAGCTATGTTTAATATGAAATGCAGCAAACACTAAGAAAATGAACAGAATCGTTTTAAATAACGGTTGGAAACATGTTAAGCCTAACCTCATAAGCGCGAGAAAAACAAATTGAAGTTCTACTTATTTGGTGGTGCGGTAATGAAGATTTTTGGCTGAAAAGTTAGTTATAAATTATTAAAATAATGACAATTCAATTAACCGGAATAAATAATAATCTATGTTCTTTTTTAGACTATAATCTATATCTGTGCTAAATTTCATCCAATTTCGGTCAGTTGTTCTGGCGTGATTCACTAACATAATCCATCTATCCAAATTTTCACGTTTATATTAGTAGTGTAGATGAGATATAATGTAATTGATATTTTTCTTCTAGCTGAAGTTGCAACCACGTCATGCATCTATTTTCAATTAATTCCACATCTGAAAATCTAGTTTCACTGTTAAATAATTCTGAGGATATTTAGTCTAGTTAAAAATTGTTGTGCTATGTTTTTTTAGCTATGACATGTTTCCCGCATAAAAATTTAAAAGCTTATTTCATCCTTGAAAAAAAACCCTATTATTTAAACAACTCCATAATCTAATTTCATTGTCTAAATTTTAAAAGAAGTTGAAGTTTAATTTGTCCCCGTAGGTGATTTTTATATCTTCAATTAGTTTTCAGTAACAATGATTATTTTTTAGAGAAATTGTACTATTATACTTATCTACAATTGTTGTACAGTTTAACTATTACTCTCATAGATGTTGTTGATATCTCCAATTAGTTTTTAGTAATAATGGTTATTTTTATAGAAATTGTACTGTACTTTAATCTGCAATTTTTGTATTGTTGTACTATTGTACAATCTATAATTGTTGTACTATTTTACAATCTACAATTGTTGTACTATTGTATAACCTACAATTGTTGTACAATTGTACTATTGTTCAATCTACAATTGTTGTAGAGTTGTAGTATTGTGCTCGTAAGAGTTTTCGATATCTTCAAAAAGTTTTCAGTAAAAATGGTTATTTTTTATAGAGAAATTATACTATTGTTGCAAATGAATTAATTTTATTTCTTTTCACGAATTTTGTGACATTCCTGAATTTTTTAAAACAGCGTTTATTTTTAATTCTTTTAATAAAGTATTCGGTCCATTCAGTTAATAGTACCGAAGTTCAAATATTGAATCGAAATGTAATTTGAAAAGTCAAGTTTCCCTTTACAATCATCCCATTTCAGGGACTGAAAGGGCTGGTCATTATTATCCATTTATCCACACAGGGTAGAAAAAAATCCTGAATTAAGGCCAGACGTCCAATACAATTCACTATCTGAACTTTAGTGGAAGTAGATTATTCTGAAACAGTCTCTATACTTGTGGGATTGTTTTGATATGGAATTCTTCCTGAAGTATGAAGCAGTACATAAACTTTGCATCTGATGCAAATCTTTTTTAATTTTTGAAAGAAAAAAATTCTACGACAACAGTTATTAAATGTGCGTCTTCAGTACACAATTCTACACATTTCCTCAAAATTATTTCATGAATAGAGATGAATTCATCAATTTGTTTATACATAAAAGTATACTTGCTTTTTCATGATCTCAAAGAGCTTCACTATATAAAAACGTCGCATCTATGAGTTTGTTTTCTTTCTATTTGGTGATAAAAACCCTGCACAAAATTTTTATAGTTGTAATTTCATCGTGCTAATAGCAAAATATTTGCTTCGCTTCGATATTTTTGATTGTTATTTGTTTTACTTGAGCTAAAAGTTCGTTTATTCGTCTTAAAATAGCGCCATTTGACTAATAAACAACATTGAGATTGGCTGCTACAGTAGTAGCTAGAATAAAAATAGGTTTGCCATATATTAGAGCAGATAATAGTAAAAATTTTCTACAGTAAAATGTTACTTATTCATTTATTATTGTAATTATTTTAAAATTCTGAAATTAAACGAATATGAGGCTTCCACTGCATATTTATTGATTATGTTAAAAATTATTCTTATTCTTTGTTATTATTCTTAGTTCAGTCTAATCTAAACTTTTTCCAAATAGATAAATAGTTTTATATCCATTTAAAATTTTGATGACACACACACACACACACGCGCGCACACACACACACACACACACACACACACACACACACACACACACACACACACACACACACACACTCACACACACACACACACACACACACACACACACACACACACACACACACACACACACACACACACACACACACACACTCGTGTATCATCAAAATTTCAAATGGATAGTATTTGTATTCATCTGAAATTGTAATGGAAATATATTATATAAACTAAAATCTATTTAAATTATTATTTAATGGTGGTATTAATTATTAAAATTAATGTAATGTATTAATTATTTAAAGGTGGTTTGCCAGAGAACAATTTACATGACACTGACGTGCAACAGTTACGAAATATTAATCTTCGGCATGAATTTAGTATTTTTACTGAATCTATCTTGGGATAGCTGACGAGTCATTTTAGTGTTTAATCCTTGATATGCAATTAGTAGCATTCGAAAACGAATTTGTATTTTCAATGTTTGCTGTTTTTCAAAGTGATTGGATCAAAAATGTGATTCATAACTACTTTTACAGTCACTAAATTACATATTAAAATTGATATTTTAAAAATCTTTTATGAGTTACTGGGTTTAATTTTTATTTAGATTTTACTTTTTCTAAAAGTACATATCAGAGAACTGTTCAATTCGTTTTTGGATTTGACACAGAATTTGATTAGAGCCTGCACTATAGATGTTAAAACCATGTACCTAATTTTATTCATCTAATTTCCTTATTTTTTTTAGTTATCTCCCTAATTTATGATGGAACAACTGGGCAGATCAGATAGCTTCTTAACGAAATCCGCACAAATTCGATCAAAATCTACAATTTGGTTGTAAAGTCTCATACCAGACTTCATTCATTTAGTTAAAAGTTTTCATGAATTATCTTTGTCGCATGCATAAAGACAGATTTTTGAACAAAATTGTGTTTGTTGAAGTCGGAGAATTCTTAAACATGGAGATTCGTTAAGTTCCAGAAGTCAAATTTTTTGAAGATTACAATTCTTTATCTATATTTCGTACATGAGAAAGTAACAAATGAATATGGGCAAATATTTATTAATTAAAAAAATATATTTTTGAAGCCGTCATGATGGAATGCATAAGATTGCAATAAAAAGTGACATACATAGCGATACAATACATAATTCAGTGAACTGGATGATGAATTGCTTGCATCTTGGGCCAGTTCTTGAGTATTCGAGAAGTAAAAGTTTTTACATTATGTTGAATAAGAATTTTATAAAATACATTCAATCTTATATTATTTTCAGTCTCTAAGAGAAACTATAAGTAATCATGTAGAACCGAAGACAAAATGTTATGAATTCTTTATAAACATATTTACAAAGAAATTAAAAGAATGTTTAATAGAATTAAATTAAACATTAAATGATATTTATTAAATGTAAAATATTACACACACCACTGCAAACTCTTGATTAAATGTAGATACATGATATGCCAACTGGTCACAGAGTTAGGTAAACAATTAAAGGGAAGTGCAACTATTTTAAAAGTCTTGGTTGGAAATAAAGTACCGTGCAGACATATTAAAGGATGTTTCATTTGCATAATAGAGGAAAAAATAAATTGTCGGCGATCGTTACTTTAAGTGAAAAGTGATATTAATTAGTGAAATAAATTCAATTTTTCGAGGAGAAAGAAATTTGTATAAAAGTATATTGGAAATGTTTTTAAAAATTTAAAAATAATTGTACAAAAATAAGTTTGATATTATTAAAAATTAATTTTTTAAATTTTGAAATGAGTAAAAATACTTTTTCTCCTGTAAAGGGTTTAACTTTACAATGGAAAAAAAACATTACCATATTTTTTCCTTCAACCTCTTAATGAAACATTATACTCTTTTTAATAGCTCAGTAACTCCTTCTAGGTCCTTAGAAATATGTGTACTAAATTTTGTTCGAGTATATAAAGGCATGAATGATTGTATAAGATTTAAATAAGCTAATAAACATGTCACCGAATTTTTATGTATGCAAATAGATTATTGTAAGTTTCGTATATTAAAATCATTATTTTCTAAAATTACACATAGATGGCGCCACAGCTCGGGAGTTGAAATTAATAATGTCATTCAATTACTTGAAAATGAAAGCATTTACACGGCTTATTGATATAAAAAATAGATAAGGATATAAAATTTGAGAAACCAGAAAGTCACTGAAAATACCTTTGCTACATTTAGTCTCAACGAACTTGAAATACTTTAAATTAACCAAAAGTTATTGTAAAAGAGCATGATTATCCCGTCAAAATGGATACAGAAATTTATCGAGGCATTATCATAACTCTGAACATTTATAAAACTTATAATAAATAAAAAGCGATTCGATTATTTTTGTTTCTTTTTAATTTATTTTTGAAAATTGATATTTATTCATTCAGAATAATCTATCATCAGTTATAAAACAAAAGTAGATATTGTAGTTGTTTTTATTTGGTATTTTCTTTCCAAATTTGACCAATTCGGATATAAAATTATAAACTCCTGATTAAGTAATTAAACGGTATTATTAGATTTTATGGTTTATTTTTTAGACCGTCTCTCTGCTTTAAACATACTCAGATTCATGTAAAATAATATTTGGCTCCCATTTGCATTGAAACAGAATGCGGCTGTCTTTAAATTCTTTCCCTGTTCTTTCAGTGAAAGTTAAGAAGATGAGTAAGGCAAAAAAGTAATAGAATTGAATACTGCAATGCCACTGGTGACTAACTTCTAAGAAAATATTTTGGGATAGAAATGCTTTTACGTAGTGTTAGAGATAGAAAACTTCATATGCTGTACGAATTCAAAATCAATTATTACATAATAAGTAGCTTTTTTTATTGATAATGAAGCAATCCTTGTGCAACACAAAGTACAGCACAAGAGTTACAGAAGTAAGTAGAAACAACTAGATAAATAAATCAAAACAAAAACGACAGGGAAAAAAACAAAGCAAAAGAACAAAACAAGACTAATTAGAAACTGAGGAAGCAAGTAAATGCAATAAATTTTCACAATGAGAAAAGAAAAAACCATTTTGTGGTCATGACAAGGATGTGGAAACTTAATATTACACGAATTGAGATCCAAAATAAAATTCCTTTTCCTTTTAATAAGTTTGGAGCAGTCAAAAGGCGTTAGACATTTTGAACTCCACCCACGCCGCAAGAACACAGATTAGTGCCCAATAATCCAAATTTCCTGAGATAGTAATTGAAATTACCGTGAACAGTAAGAAATTTTGTGAAAATTGTAAGTGAAAATCTGAAGAAATGCTTGTTCTTTAATCTTTGAGAAATTGCTGGGAAAAATAATTCATTTATCGATGCAATAGATGCATTCTGGTACAGTTCATTCCATGAGAAAATGGTGTTTTTGTGATTCTCATTGCGAATGTGAGAATTGGAGATGCTCACAGGATCAATGGTGTTTAGTTTTGCAGTTTGCTTGGCAAGCCTATCGGCTCTTTCATTCCCTAAAATGCCAGAATGACCTCGGATATGGGAAAAACAGGCACTTATTTTTTCTAGATTTAGGCTCTTAAAGAGTGATTTGAAAATTCAATACAATTTTTTGCAGGAAGAAATATTACTAGGGAAAAATAAAGATGAAAGAGAATCAGTACAAATACATGTACTGTGGTGACAAAGTACATAGGTTTTCTAATTAGAGGTTGAAAAATATCGAAGGTCGAGGTGCATGAACTAAAATATATTTTGGAATAATTAAATTGGAATTAAAAAAAAGGTACTGATTTCTGTTTGCAAAACTAATTCAATTAAAGCATTCACGATAGCGCTCTTGCCTTGGAAACGGAGAGGGCAAAACGTCACGCTCCCCTTTCTTTCCACCTGGAACGTGAGTGCGACGGCACGTTCACCTGTGAATTAAAAATAAAAACAATCCACGCTTGCACTCTCTTTACACCTGGTCGAATAAAAGGGAAGTGTGATTGTCTCTTTTATATCTACTCTTTATTGACATTGTTTGACTCGAAGAAGGTCAATAATATGTTATTGAATAAACACAATAATACTTCATATTATGGGCGAGCTATTTTGAAGATTTTTATGATATTCTGGAGTTAGTAAATTAATCTAGATACTATTTTTACATATTGATCAATAGAGTGAATTCTTCATGTTTGATAACTAATGCTATGTTTAGAAATCGATAACTAGTGCCAATTTTATAAGATAGTTGATAATAGTACTATGAATTAATGAATGATAGTAACTTAAGAAATTACCTTTTGAGAATTGAGTCATTTCGTTGGACTGCGTAAATTATTCGTTAATTAACAAAATTTCTTGATTTCTCTTGCCGTTATAATAGAATCAAGCAATTTTTTTAAATTAGAATCTGGCAATTTTATTTGTTATTAGAAAATTTTATAGGAAATTTTATATTTGCCATTTACTAATTATTTGTTATAAACTCATACAATCTAATGTTTTTTATAAATAGTAAATTAATACATGTATCACGAAAGAATAGTATTGAAAAAATACATCCATAGCTAAATCCATTTGCTATGGATACTCTGTATTGAGAAATGTAATAGATTTTAAAATTGCCAGATAAATGTTTACTATTTGGCATCAGAAATTCAACTATTGTCACTCAAATAATAAGACAAAACAACATTTTTTTTGTTTTTTTCTGTGTAGGAATTTATTAACTTCTAGAATCTAAGATTTTTAGTTTATGTGTGGGTGAGAAAAACTGTTTAAAAAAGGAAAAGTTGCTCATAATTTCAAAGCAATAAAAATCTATACAGTTTCTGTCTGTGGATTTTTAACTTTTCCTTTATCTAATTTCCATTCTCTGGAATAGAATGGCCATCGGAACAGATGACATTCGTTTCGAGAATGAATTTGGACAGTCGCTAATTTTAAAATAACGGAACAATTCAAAATCAAGATAAAATCTATAAATTTCTGTTAGAAATAGATAATAATAGACTTTTTGACAACTATACTGCACTTCTTTCAGTGAATTCTTATTTACAGATTTTTCAAATAATATTTTTTAAAGTTCTTATTTTGTTTCCTAATAAATTAAATTGACAAACATTTTTTTATCGGTATGATCTTAAAAAATCCTCTGTACCTGTTTCAGAATAATAAAAATATCGAAAAGATCTTTAATATTTATTTATACTTAATGCATAAAGCAAATTTATTTATTTCACATTTAATATAAAAAATCCATAAAAGCATATTATGTACAAGTAAGAGGCAAAAGAAATATTAGATAAATGCAGTGTTTACTATAGTAAATTACAGAGATTAATATGATTGTTAATAATAGCAAGAATAAAATGCTATATTTCGGGTATTATTTATGGCATAAAGACTTAAATATTCCCGACAAAATCTTTTGAATTACCCCTGCTTAATATCTCAAAAAATATTTGTGGAAATAAGATTTTATTAATAATAATTTATTTAAAGAAATATAATTTTTTAAAGAGTCTCCTAATTCAAAATCAGATATTCTCATTTTAAAAGAGTTATTGAAATTTTCTGTAACTTATCATTATGATGTATCTTTTACTAGCGATATCTTCAGAAAATTCTTCTCTTCTTTCTTTGAGTGTTTACGTAATGTCTAAGTGAATTCCAAAGCAGAATATTTGGTAACAGAGACGAACTATGTTTTTCAGATTGCATTTTAAACTACAAAAGGCTTCTGAATGACTTTTGTACATGTTTTATTAATAAGTGTAATAAATACTTAAATGTTATAATCACGTTTTTGTTAATAAATAAATAAATAAAATTAGCACAAAACAGTTAGTTACTACGGGTTGAGGTTATCCATAAATAAATAGTTACTTTGATTCATACTCTCTCAAAAGATAAGTTTTGTTTGGACAACTTTAATGTTGATTGAAAAAATGTTTTAATCAAATTTGTGTGTAGCGAATAACTGTATCTCCATTTCCTTTCCATTTGAACATTATTTCCATTTGAAACGTATGTCAGCAGATGGCAGCACAAATCAAGAATCTCGTAAAGTATACTAACCGAAAGAAAGAAAAAATAATGAACTTATTCCTTCAGGAATTTAATTTTTGTGTGATGACAAATTGCCTAGTACTGATAGTTTATTTTTTTATATAAACGTCAAAATAGAATACTATAAATTAGAAGAGCCAGTTCTTAAAAATATACTACTTTTTATCGATATTCAATTTCTTAAGTATATTTCTAGTTTTATCAGTACTAGTAAATACATATTTTAAAAAGAGGGCATTTGTTTATTTAATTTTCAATGAAACTAATTTTAGAAAATTCCAATTCTCAAATTCATTTACACAAATAGTTAAAAATTACTATGAATGCATAGATGAATTAGCCCGTGGTAAAGTATAGTAAATTTTTTGCTTAAAACTGTCAATTTTAAGATTTTTTTAATAAAAAATTATTTTATTTTTATGTGGCTTTTTCATTATTGCCTTATCATTATTGCAAGGCAATTGGTAGTCTTTTTAATTAGAAAAATTCACAAAATATGTCATTAGATTCAAACAGGAGCGGTATATTGTACATTTTTGTGCGATATTAAATGATATTAAATAATATTCCACTATGCTACATAATATTGAGGATATTGATTAATTTCCTACAATATTGTACTATATTTTTGTGATACTAGGGTAGGGCTGCTGAGCTGAGAGAGAATCACGACAGGCTGACTAAAAGAATTTTTAAAAAATTAAAATTTTATAAATTATGAAGAGTTAGGTTAATAATAATATTCAGCGAAGAATAGTTAGTCAGATTCCTGCCCCGTTGTAATACATTCATTTTGTTTCCACAGCAGTTCGATATAGAGAAGTAATATTATGTAAAAAAATACTTGCCTTGAAGTTGCGAATCATAATAAATAAATTAAAATAAATCAAACAACATGTGCATTTTAACAAAACAGTTTAAATAATTTTTTTAATAAATCATGTTGATATTTTTTTTAACAAATCATGTTGTTAAGATAAAATGTGTTGAAATATGAAATTTAATTAATTAATTTATTAAGAAGTGGACCCTTATAATGTGCATGCCTCTTTATATAAAGTATCCTACTCCTTTACATAATTTAATTTCATTTTGTATATTCTCTGGAATTTTCTTTTACCACAACGATTTATACAGCAACAAATAATCTTTAGGAAGCAATACATTTGTATTAAGAAAGAAGATAGCAGTTTATATTGAAGCAATATTTACAATTTATGCTTGTTTTAAAATTGGAATATTTAAAATTATTTCAGAAATTAAACAATAAAGAAACGTTTCATCTCAATTTAATGATAAAAAAAATAATTTTGATTATTGGAAATCTCGTTTAAAAAAGCAAAACTTATTTGTATTTTATTCAATGCAGGACACTGGCGAATAATAGTGACTAAAGAGCATGCAGTTGTGATATATTGTGATTTTTTGGCTATTAATCTTTGGGAGGTAACTAGTAAACAAGCACCAGAAAACCATATGCATATATCCTGTCATTGTTCTATGATACTTGCCATGGGCAAGCGGGTTAACGCAGTCAGTTATTTTAACCAGAAGGTTCATTTCTTGTTTTAGTAGCCCAAATTAAGGCAGATAGTACTCCTTAGAAACTCACTCATCACATTCGTTTGCACAATTCCTTTTTACAGGAAGGTTCATTCACACATCTCACAGTTAGAACAGATGAAGAGCAACTATGCCCGTACTAGGGCCCGTACTACACCCAGATCATGGGGAAGACCCTCTACTCCTATGCAAGAAAGTCGGCGTGTGTATATTTGGACCAATGAAACAAAATTTGACAAAACTATTGTTGTCATCATAAAATCATACATTGAATTTCATATATTTAAATCATTTCCTCTTTAAGTCAACACGTTTACGTACCTGTGAAAGCACAGAATGATAGACAATCAGTTCTTAGGTATATATGATTTAAAATTTAATAAAAACCTATACTTTAGATGCTAAAACTGTGAACCAAATTTCATCTACCTTACTGTTTCAATTTTAAATCAACCCGTTTAAACACATGGAAAGGCACATACATACCCGAAGATGGTGAAGTTCTTGATAAATTTGGTTCCAAATTTGACATATATCTACATTTTAGATGTTAAATTAGTGCACCAAATTTTACTTATACAGGCCTCTTCATTTTGTATTTATCACCTTTACTTTCATTCACACTTAGCAGGCAGGCAGACTTTTACAGGTTGGATTTCGTCAAAGATTTGATAGATATCTACAGATAAATGGAGAGATCGTATGATTTATCATATTCTTTCGCGAAATGTTTTCTGATATTGTTTTTGCAGATTAAATGACAAACAAAAATGACTGCGAAATGTGTTTCTCAGATTCAGTAGGATCATGGAATTCTTAAAAATCTCCAATTCGTCGATCCCAATTCTTTCTTTTTGTATGCTTTAAATGCTGAATTTTTTGCAAGTATATGAGGAAAATCGAGGGGAAATCATTGCCTCAGACCTGGCACATGCTTGTTTTGTTGTGTTTTTCAAAGAAGAATTAATCACATTAAGTTCATTTGTATTTAACTAAAACTTTGTTTGCAGACTAAAGTATTTATACACCGCTGCGGTCTGAGAAACATTCCCCTGATTTGCTCGAAGAAGATGAAATTACACTTTACCTCTACAACACAAGAAAAAAAAAATCAAATTAATTTCTGGGAGCGAAGAAGGCAAAAAGAGAATGAAATCGGTGAATGAAAGCAGCGCCCGATTCCAGACACCAGTGTGACAATGAATGATGGATCGGCCGGAGTTGGCGCATTTTTGAATTAGTGAAAGAAATCCATTAACTGATTTCGGTAAAAAGCAAGAAGTTAAGATGGGGAAGAATGAAAAAAAAAACTCTTCTCGAGTTACATCCTTTATTATGAGAATGATTACCATCAAGCTCTATTGAAGTAACTTTTTTCACCTATTATACGAAATTTTGATACGACAATGAACGTTTTGGAATAAAAAAAATCGACGAGCGGCGAAATATTTCGACACTGCAAAGTAAAATAATGCCAAAACTCTTTATTAAATAGGGTTTTTAAAAGCATAACAAACATTTAAAATGTAAAAAAAAAATATCATGCCTTTTATAGACAAAAGCAATGACGACTGGATACTAAATGGCCGGATATTAAAAATTTATTTATTTCAAATTATAACTCATAATCAATAAAGTATGTAAAAAAACTTATTTTTTTAAATAAAAATATTTGATATGTGAATCTTTAGCAAAACGGTAATCACCGAATGAATAATTAAAATCTCCCCGACCATTTCAAAGTTTTATCACCAACAATGGCACTTAATGAATTACTGGCGCGTTATTTAAATTCATTGTATGTTTTTGGCTTAGGGGATAAAACAAAATCTTTGATATAATTTCATACAAAGAAGTCTCCTTAGATATGATTCTAGGATCTGGACATCTGACGAAAGGAAAATCAGTGTCTCCAGCTCATCATGCACTGCATTTGGGAACTCCTTTTTCAGGTCGACAATAAACATTCAGTGGGATGGATTTCTAATATGTTGAAAGATGAAATTGATTCTATCCTCCCCTATTGAGGAAATAACTTTTTTTTCAATATGCATCAATAATTGATTTGAAATTGGGCGATGCCAGAAACAAAATTCTGATTTCTTATCATTTTCATATATTACCGTGTTATAAATACCAATACATTTTCAAGATTACACAATAGCTGAGACCAAAGTACCTCTAGTCAAAATCAGCAAAATTATTCCTTCAAAAGTGTTCAAAAATACATCAAAGGAAATAAAAACACATTGGTGCTTCGATCTGTTTAAAAACAGATACGGCTCTGGCAATTAAATTTATCAGGAGATAAGAAATCTCAATATCAAGATGCAGCTAAAGTCTTCAAAGCAGAATTTGATATTTATATCCTCAACTACACTACAGAAAAGGGCATACATTTAAATATTTTGCATAAAATATCTCAATTTTCTCAAAAGAATCGCCGAAATAAAGTAAAATAACAGATAATCGTTCCATTAGCATCCACCGGTTCTGGTACGCAGAATTCACCAAAGTTCATCATAAAGTTGGAAAAACTTTGAAATCTTGTTGTTACATATTCCCCAGGAATTCATTTTTGTATGACTTGAAACATACTTGATTATCATCCGAATTTTTATTGATTAATTTAGTGATTAACTTTCGTCAAAAGTATTATAGGTTTTTATAGCATAAAAATCTCTAAACTGTCATTGTTTACATATCCACGAGAGGTAAAAAATGGAAATTTTTATTTTGGACATTTTTTTTTGCTATAAAAGTAATTATACTGATTTAGCCACCAAATTTGTAAATAACAGAAAAATTTAAACGCCATTACTATGCTTCGTTTAGTACCAACCTAAAAGATAGTAATTCACAAAACTAAAATAAGAAGATAAAACTGAAGTTCATAAATATGTGACACGTGATTTAGTAGCGTTTGAAAGCTTGGAATAATGTGAAAGCAATAACTCTTCGAAAAGATCTGTGAAAGCTGAGTTTAACGAAGACGAATCAGAATTTTTTTCAAAAACGGTAATGCTAATTTACTACAGTTTTCGTAACGTACTTTATTTAGCGTATTTATAAACTTAACCTAAGAATTTTTAGTTATAACTCAAAACTTCAAGTTTTAAAGGACATAAATTGATGGAAGCACCTTGTAACTTAGTTTCTTTTCGGAGGGAGCTAAAACTCAGCTCACTGCAATCTCTATATATTTTTGAATTTTTATAGTACTTGACTCTGAATTTTATAGGAGCTGTTGAATCTTACTTCGAATTTAGAAAAAAAGAAAAATTTTGCTCATTCTTTTTGAATGATTTCAATTCACAGATCATCTTAAAGACAGTACAATCGATCGATAGAATTAGATAGTTTCAAAAAAATTTTCAGTTTTGAAGTTTTCTGAAATATGATAATTCGTCAAAGTATAGAGGTGAAATGTTTTCATGATTTCAATATTTCATTTATATGATGAACTAAAAATATATATAATAATTTTAGTACCATACAGTATATCAAAAGTAATTGCAATTGCTATATATTCTTATATATTCTGTAATAATAGCTACATATTCTAACATATTCTTTGTTTTTAATTTGAAAAGTATTATTTATGAATTTAAGCAAAATAAAAATTAATCAAAAAATACCTAATTTTGGATTTGTTCTGGGATTTTTTCAAATATAATATTATGAAATAAAATTTTCTACATTAATATGGAGAGAAAAAAATTGAATTAATCAGTAGCTGAAGGTGAAGGAATAGGTGAAGTTATCTTTAAAAAAACGTGACAACATTTTAATAACAGCAATCTAATCGCATTCAATACTTTATATCCATTCCAAAGTAAAGTTGTTTTTACAGATTTAATTAAAATGCCCAGCACCAAATTTTATTTTCATTTAAATAACATTTTTATCATAAAGGAGCGAAAAATGGGGTGTCATTAAAAAAAAAGGTGTCATTGAAAATTATCTGAATTAAGGTATGTTATCATATTTTCTTATTTCATGCTACTTATTCAAGAATGACAGAAAATAGAGATGTTGCTTTAAAACATTTTAAATGTGTCACAGCAAGATAAAAATATCTGATTTAAGCAAAGTAATGAGTTTGTCTTCACTTATCAGCTCTACTGTCTTGAAAGAAGAATAAGTTTAAAAATTCTACTTTGAATTCAGAAGATTATAAATATATATATAAGATTGCGATAACGACGCGCATCCTTGAACTTAAAACTGAGAAGTTCTATCAAGTTCTTCGAACAGACCAGTCTTGTCTATGCCCCTGGATGGCAATACTTCATCAGGTTTAAAAGAGGGCAGAATTTCTTCTATCGGCACACATCTAAACATGATTCGCGACAGTTTGGACATAAATGATGTCCTCACCATCCTCTGCTGCAGAGCTTCAAGGACATTATCAAGCAATGATGATGGAGCAACTCATCATAGATTAGCATCGTCTTTTTTTCTATCATCGCTAATAGACACAGCAAGTGAGGAAGAAGCAAAATAAGACAATTTCTGCTTTTTGACTCAATTGGAGAAGTCACTGTGACTAACTTCGGTTTGTTAATAGTTAATAATTGTAAGGTTTGTGTTTTTTGTGACGGTTTTTCTATCTCTAACTATAAAGAATTGGGGATGGGGATGGGTTATAAATTCTGTTCCCTGAATTCAAGATTAAATAAACGGACTAGTCAGAAATAATTGAATAAATTTATGTTCGTGATAAAGGAGTTGAGATATTTCAATTTTTGGATCCGGTTTACGTCTTACAAGAGAAGAAAAATCTATATGTCCTTTCGCTGTGGAAAACTATACGATGATAGATAACTTGTAGGGATCAGAAAAAGAAAATTTTTAGTGCCAAATCCATTCTGATGTTGAGCCGCTTAAATGTTCAGATCGAGGTATATCTTCCAAAGGAAGAAAGGAACCATACATCCTATCGCAGCCCAAAACAACATGATGTTAGCTAATTAATAAGGCTGAGGTAAATACCACATTTAATGCTTAATTTATCCTCAGGAAGTACATGATAAATGTCCTGAGCCTTTTTAATTTTTGCATATGTTATAATAAAAAAGAAAACAAAGAGACAAGACTCAACGTCACATTCAGGCTATGAATAAAGTGACGTTAGACTTCTTAAAAGGATCAGGTAACCGCCATGTTTTACAACTAATTAATGCATGACTTATGATCTTATTAACCAGTTACAAGATTGTTGAAGAACCTTTTTTTCAATAATCTAAAGGAATTGAAATGGATGTGTGTCAAGCATTTTTTAGTTATATAACTCAAGATCAAAAGAGACAAAATTGAATGAATAATGCAAATACTGAACAGAAATAAAAATTTCCTTTTCAAAAATTTGGCGATTATAGAGATACTGTCTGTTTATATTAATGTTGTGACGTCACGCCATAACTTCCTGTGGGATATTCAAGTTGCTATTGCAAATTATATGAATTGAGGAAATTCAAACTCAAACGACAATATGGATCTAGATTTGAGAAAAAGAATACCGAAGCTGTAGGAAAAGAAAAATATCAACAAATTCTTTAATACTTTCAACGAATTTACAAGATGGTTAAAATTTATTTTTATTCGATAATAGAGTTCAAAGGTTTAGAAGTATTTAGTTAAAACTCTAAAACTGATTTTAATGTTAAAAATTGATTAAATATACTTAAAGTTTTGAAAAATCTCTAGTTTTAAATGATAAAATTTATAGAAAGTATTCAGCAGGAAAATATCATTATTTTAAGAAAATTACTACTCTAAAATGTTAGATATTTCTTTATCTTTCACTAAACTTGTTTGAATTATAATACTAATGGAAATAAATAGGCCAGAATAGCCTGGTTGGTAAGGCGTGGGATTCGCATACCTTAGGCTGCGAGTTCAAACCCGCCAGCCGATGACTCTCTCTGTGTGTGGTGGCTGGCGCGCGCTAAATCTGCCGTGGTTACAAAGTCCTCCATGCCGAGAGTAATGCCACTGGGGATACTGAGTCAGAGGTGATATTTCTCTGTTTCAGATCTAAGTTATACTCTGTGGATGAATGAATGAAATGCATGAATTAAGTCTGCCACTTAAAAAGGGTTTGTGACGTGTGTGAGTTAGAGGTTAGAACTTCTGCCCTCGTTCGCTTAGGAATGTATACAATCAGAATGTACTGCACTCCTCCTTGCGTTGTAAAGCAGAACACGACGACAGCAACAATGAAAATAAATTCTTAAAAATGAAATAAAGCCATTAAAATCACTATGACATTAAGCACCTTATTTTCAATGTTTGTTTAGATTTGGCATCTTTCGAAAAAGATATCAATTAAATACAAAATGAATTTGGACAAGCAGACACATTGGACAAACTGTTAAAGAAATCTATAACTCTTAATTTTACATATTTTTGCTTGAATAATTTTTTTAAGGTAAGTACCTACTAGATTGTTAGTAAAATTAAGCGTAGCATATTTAAAAAATTGTAGATAATTATATGGTCCCCATATTCCATGAAATCTGTCTATAAGCTTGAAAAAACGCTATGCAAAATTTGTTATGTTTTTTATTTAAATTTTGACATATTTTTTAAGATTTTAAAAGTATTTTATAATCAAAAGATTCACATTTACGAAATAAAATTGACAAAAACCTCCCTCTTAAGTCGATTTTATTATTTAAATTCATAACTTTAAAAGGATCCTGGTGAATATCAAATAGTATATTTTAATGTAAAAAATATCCAGAAAACTGTTTAAAAGTCTTTATGTTGGAAAGAATTGAGAGTTTCACTTTAAAGTATAAAAACGAAGAGTCCATAAATAAATTGCATATTAGTAAATCAAAATCAATGTGATGAGCAACGATTGTAATGTGTAGATATCGACATTCATTACACATAATGTAGAAGATATGCGTATGGCAAACCACAATACCGATTTTTTACGGTTCTTAATCTAATGAAACAAAATTATTAAAGGAATCTGTCAAGGTCAAATTTCAAATGATGCTTTTTTCATGCCTGCACATAATATAAATCCTTTATCATTCATTAAATTAGATATCATGCTTATAAATGATGTAGATAGAGCACATTCCAAACAAATTGGGGGTAAATTCTCCCTTCACACTCATCTCAACGGATCCATCTTAAAGTGTAAATAATACTCGTGAAATTACTTGTAAGTAACTGGTCTGGTGTCTGGATATCAAACGTTCAATGTACAGTGCCATGAAAGTTTAGAAAAGCAACGTAGATATTTCCTGCGATCTTTATCACGTCAAGCAAAATCTCCAACGAAACTTGTCAGTGATTTGTGTTGGAAGTGGCAGTTACAATGTCAGCAGAGAAATCAAGAGATCTTATGAATATGTATTAATTCCCTTTCCTCCGCAAGCATGTTTTGACTATGATTTGTAAATTTCCATGCTATGCCGACTCTTTCTCTTTTTTAAATATTAAGAGTTTCTTCAGTCTTTTATTTAAATATATGGTGTTGAGTTCAATGTAGCAGAAAAGCGTGATGAGGGTTTGAATTTCTTTCTGTTTTTTTTCTTCTTTCAGAACACCTACTTAGTTGTTCAAAATTCACAAGTTCACGAATTTGTTTCTTCTATATCTTTGTTTGAAAGTTGAATATTTGGCTCTAAGATAGCTCTTTCAGGATTAATGGAATGTATTCTGTCCCAAATGACTTCTCTTTTCTTAAAATTTGTGTTTATCGGAAAGGGGATCTTCTTTGCAACAAAGTATTAACTTCGCCAAGGAAAATGCTGGGTAAAAGATCATTAAATATGCATTAGCTTACACTTTAATTATAAACTTGATCTTTGAGCTGGCTAATATTATTCTGAAAAATGATTTTAAATGATTCATTTTTTCTTAGATTGTGCTCAGAGATCGCGCTCTTTATAAGATATACAAACTTTTAGATAACAATTTTATAATGATGTCAATATATAAGATATAACGGAAACTTCTAAGAATTTAAAGAAGGTTGTATCAAAAGGCGAAAAGTTAAAAATGCAAGCTTTCATTTGTAGGAATGATGCATGATATATCATTTTGAAGAGACAATGTTCAATTTAGGTTTGGCGCCAAAGAATAGCCATAGACCACTGCCTTTCTAATCCTTTTTGAAATTGTAATAGCCTTTTTTTCTAGAAAATCTTAAACCAGTGCTGATATTATAGCATTTAAGTCATGGTAATAATATAAAATAAAAAATATATATATATTTCAAAGAAATTAAAGAATTTCGTATGAAACGTAGAATATCATTAAAATATTTATTAAAGTTTTTAAAATTAAATTTGGCAGAGGTATGTCAAATACTTTTACTACATAAAACATTAAACAGTGATTCAAAACTGCATGACTGTTTGGAGGTTTAAGTAATGATTATTTTGCCCCCTCAAGCAAAATGATTCCACTTTTCCTGGGTATCTTGTAATAAATCTGTTCATGATTTAAGCAAATTCAATGAATTAAGGACAAATTTAAGTTGACATGTCGAAAACGTTGGAGGACGAAGGTCTTGGTTACCTTATGCTTTATTGGATGGCATTATCTTTTGAATAAAATGATACTGGTAATATTTTTTTAAAAAATATGGCAAGTTTCTGCTGTATCACATGGATTTAGTTTAGTTTAGTGATATTAGCGTCTCGTTTTAAAGCAACTCTAAAGTCGTTTTGGGATGGACCAAGAAAATGCTTAACCACTATCAGATGCTGGCACATCCCCTCTACAAACTTCCCCATCACACCAGCTGGATGATGTTTGGCCTTGACAGATTCAATGGACACCAAACCCGCTTACATGACGGTTCTTTGGTGGTATCGGTTCTCGAGTCTAAACCTCTTCGCGTTCGTAGCCGAGATCTCACCACCAATCCATATTGGGACTAAGCTCCTCATAGACCATATATCAAATGCATAGATGCCACCGTATTATTTGCTAGAAACACGAATCCTCAAAGTCTTTAAACATGTGGGCATTTCTTTAAAACTGGCAAAAGCTTTTGGAGTAAAAGAATTAAGATGACAGTGATTGCGTTTGTAGTATATGTAGCATTTGATTGAATTTGGCAGGATTGAGTAGACTTTGCAGAATTTATGATGAATAAATCAAAAAAGTTCATACATGAATATATTATAAACAAAAGCAAGCTCAATTACTGATAATAGGACTAACCTTCACCTGTGGATATGCGATACAAGCAAGTTGTTGGCGCTGAAGAATGAAATAAAATTGACTTAGCATCTTTTATTGCATATCTGTGGAATGTATATGCAATTGCATTCAATATCTGCAATCAATATTTAGTCTATCATAAAGACTTTATAGAATCAAGAACAACGTAGTTTGTGAATGTATCTGCAATTTTTCATTGTCACTGAACTCAAAAAAGTTCCAAAGATAAAATAATAATTTAAAATGCTATGTATATAACAAAAGTGTCGCATCGCTTCAAATATTACAAAAATATGAATTTCAGTATTAATTATAATTGAAGTTTTGACAGACTTTATTGCATGAATAACAGAGGGATGATCCATGATATTAGCGGAAGACGAATTTCCTCACAAATCCGTTCTTGTGTTGCGACAAACTTCCGCTGTTTCCCATTGTAACTGAAATAAAGGAAATTCCTTGTATCCACGTATTGGAGTCTTTTTTTTCTTGTTCCCACTGTGAAATCGCGTCAGTAACTATGATTTTTAGTTTCTGGCGGAAGAAAGAAAAATGTGAGTGAAAGATAAAAATGTTGAAAAAAATAAGTTCCGTAACCATTAATCTCGCATATTCACACTTTTTTTTTACGAATATGTTGATTCTGTTAATAGAAACAGCAGAAATTGAACACAGGTTCGTTTACTTAAGAAACGATATATCTTCCTAGAGAAAGAAATTATAATCGATTGCAATTGCTCAAAACACGAAGGAAAATCAGAATTCTAATAGTATTCTAATAATTTCAACAAAAAATACGATTTTAATTTATTAAAAAATAAATAAAGTATATTAACATAAAATCAGTTATTGAAATTTTCTGAAATAGTCTTTATAATGATTTTTGAATAGCATTAAGAAACCTTGAAAAATTTATTTAAATTTTCGATTTTTCCTATTTTAATTTAGATGATCTGTATATAAATGAAAATTATAACTACAAACCTTGATATTTCGGGTTGAAATTATATTTTTAAAAATAATGCTAACCAGCGTTTTAAATAATGAGAGATCTTATTTCATTCAGTTTAATTCTTAATACGAAGTTTTAATTAATACCATACGTTTGGAACAGAATAATCAAAAATGGTTTTTACTCTGCTAAACTCCACTCAAACAAATCAACATCTATTTCGTTCAACTTCTTTATTCTATTCCTACTATTAGTTCACACCCTCACAATATATATCTTGTTCAAATTTTCAATCGTTAATAAAATACTTTTTATTCATCCGCTGGAGTTCAAAAACACTTATAAAAACTTTTTTTATTTTTTATTAAAACACTCGATGTTAAAACAATTTTTTCAAAAATTAGTTCATTAATTAAATTTAATTAATTTTTAATACTCTAAATAGAGCTTTAGTTATTTGTAATGAAAATTGAAATCAGCAGGCAGTAGCTCAGTGTGTAAAATGAAAGGATTTTAGCATCGTTCACGCAAAGGTGAAGAATCAATCAATACTTTTTTGATAAGTTTGGTTTATTAATTGTAATTATTTAATATAAAGTAAGTAAAGCAAAATTTTCTTTGTTGACCTAAATAGGAATCAACTGAATTTTTTTTATATTACTTGTTTTTATGATGACAAAATTGCCACGTCTCGAAGAACATATTATATCTTTCACCTGTGATACAATTGTTTTTAGTTTTCTCTACTATATGTTTCAACTAACAATTACACCAAATATAATTTTGATAAACTTCAAAATTTTGTAATGTATGTATCATTAATAATGTATCGTAATGTTACAACTAATCACTTAATTTTATATACCGCGATTACCATTTGATAGTCTCGAGTTGACTAACCACATGATTCATCTGTGTAATGGTCACTAGCAGTTTTGTGAGAATTGAGAAATGAATTGGTTTCTGAATTCAGTCGAAAATTTCAACGATTAACTTAAATTTTTGCTATAGATTCTCAGTATGATCTAAGAAGACGGTACAAATTCATTGTTTTACACAATTTTTTGCATTTCTTATCGCAAGTTCTTAATCATTTGCCAAATTATTTATTCGCAATCTCTGAAGTAGAATCAAGAGAGAAAAAAATCGAATCAAACGTTAAAAGTTATCTCCGTATATTTCTTATGTTACAAATATATGCAATAGTCAAACTCCAAAAAAATCGAGTGTCAGTTCAACGTAAAGATAGTGAGGAAGATTGATGCCTAGAAAACGGCAGGGGAAGCATTAAGAGTCCGTCGATTGCCTGTCAATTGAAGACAAGCACAAAAGACCTTAAGATAACTTTTTTTTTATAACGCTTCGAATACAAAGTAGGTGGGTGGTTCCAACTTTCAAGCAGGATCAGAGATTATATAAATTTGATTCTTATCTCAATGCATGTCTGCCGCAGAGTTTTTCCAACCCCTTTACCTCTCGTCAGAGCGTGCGGTGGTCGCTTTCTCGTCACGTAGCCAAAGTGAAAAGGTAATTTGAATTATGCATCCTGCCGAATGCAGATGTCCAACGAAAGAAAGTAATGTCGTAGAAAAATCATTAATTCTCCGAAAAATGTGGTCAGAAAGCGGTTTCGATGAGTATTTGACTTGCTAATTTGGGCAGCGTTGTGGAAAAAGACTCGCTTTAGAGCCATTCTATCAGTTAAAGCGAGCGTAAAGTAACTAGATACGTTTCTCGAGATTCTACATTTTTAAAAATAGCAATAAATTTAATTTTTATTTACTATGGCATATTTTCAGGTTGTGACGATGAATTTCAAGTACGGATTCAACGACGAATTTCGTATTTTCAAATAATAAAAAGAGAAAATACTTTGATTTTTTTTAGAAAGGAAAAACTTTTTTTATTTTCTGAACACAATTTTAGAAACACTGACAAAGTTATAAGGGTATTAAAACAACACAAACTAAAAATATATTCTATTATATAAAAGTAAGGATATTACATTTACGCCATTAATTTACTTAAAAAATATATTTTAACAAGGTTTTAGCAGTTCTACAGACCCAAAATGTAACTAATGAGCTTCTCTTCACTCATTAATAGATATTTACCGTCTCATAGGCTAGAGTGGATCTTGTAATATATTTCTTAGATGACCAAATGCTTAATTTAGTTTAATTATATTAACGTCCCTTTGTAAAGCAACACTAGGGATGTCTTGGGACAGACCTCTCAATTTTTGAATCGTGGTCAGATGACGAGAACGACACCTAATCTGGCACCACACCAGCGGGCGGACTTTGACTCTGACGGATTTAACGTGCAGAAGACCCTCCTTACATAACGGAGTTTCGGTGGAATAGGGTCTCGAAGTTGGCACCCTTTGGCTGACGAGCCGAGACCTTACCACGAGGCCACAGCGGCCTAGAGGTTCAAATGCGTTTTCGTAGATATGGATTACAGTATGATGAATTACAGTAGATATGATTTACAGAAAGTCTATAAACTTGTTCTTTGTTTGAACTAAATAGCACTAAAGAGACTCCTAGTTTTGAATTCGGATTTTTAAAATTATTTGTTTTAAGTATTGTAGCAGTTCCCATAAGAATAAAAAATTTTTGTTCAAGCAAAATAGTCAAGAATTACCATTTAAATAAATTAATCTGTATTAAAAAATTTGATACCAAACAGATTTAAAATATGCCTAAAGAAAACTTTTTACTAATTTATAAGATAAAATAATTTATTTTTGCATATAATTACCAAAACGGGTACAATAATAGAGTAATTATATAACTGACTCGTTGACCGGCCCGAAGGACTCGGATAAACCATAAAACTAAATGATAAATAATAAACTAGCGGAAACTTTGGACCTAAGGACCATTAAAGGTCACGCTACAGCCCTTGTGGTAGAAAGTGTCTCCTATCACTATGGGAGGAGTCAGATCCCCACTTATATGTGTGCCCTCTAGGGTGGTGATATCCAACCACCAATCTAGAAGCCTCTCATCCTCTTTTAGAAATGACCCTCAGGGAATGTAAAAAAATATACCAAAAATTTATTTAGAAAATATAAGTTGAAATAAAGAGTGCAAAACATAAAATGAGGTGTTTATTTTTGGAAGTTCATCGGCAATTGTACCTGGAGGAAAATTGTTTTCTAAATACCTATCGAATTTTATTAAGTGAATTTTGAATAAATAATACAATATATGTTAATGAGTATTCAATTAAAATCTACATGAAGCTATTGTAGCAAAGATTACGCCTTAAACTGCCCACTACTATTCAAACTTCCGTGCCCACTAACTTTATAGTATTTGCCACGAGCTGTTAGATTTAATATACAGCAGCACTACGCGGACATTTTAAATGGAGTCAGGTTTCAAATACTACTTGACCTTCTTACATTGCATTCGAGATTTTAAGTCCTATAAAAATGAATCTAACTAAAGTTTCGAGAGTCATTAAATGTGTCTATTATTAATATTTTGTATTAATTCCAAATAGGGCCAAATTTTTATATTATTACTGTCAAAAAAGTTTGCAGGAAGAAATGAAATAATACTCAAAGATTCAAATTTCGAGGTCGCGAATCGTAAGAGGCGATAGATAATACAAAATCATGGCAGAATTACATTGTGTTTTACAGTCAGAAAAACAATCAAGATGATCTGGAGTTTACAAGAGTGACAAAAGTGGCAATCCAACTACAAAAGGAATTCTTTATTAAAAGATTCTTTACTCTTGCGCTGGACGACACACGTCCAGTTTCACAGCAGCTTCGAAATGCAGGCACATCAATTATTGCCTAGTCCTTACCAGAATACTGAGAAATTCTCTGATATTTGCAGGAGCAATGATGATTTTACAATGAGGCTGGCGCATTTATCATCTTAGTATTCTTAAATTGAAGGATTTTCTCCATTCGAAGTAGGAAATTCAGATGGTAAGCATTGAAAAAGAAAGGAGCCATCAAAGTCATTCGACTAAAGGTTCCGATTGCACTCCTCTGATACTTCAGTGGCTTTAATCAACAAGGAAGGTTTTTTTTTCTTTTTCGAAAAACTTCTAATTCAATTCCCTTCTCCCTTTGCAAATGGAATTTATATCGTTTTAAATGATATTTCTCTGACATTCTTCTGTTCGTATTCCTCTCCTTTGACAGTTAAGAATGTTGTATATTAGTCATTGAGATATGGGATAGGAAAGGGAGATTTTAAATCAAAAAAATAATTTTGGTTATAATATAGCTAACGTTTTACTACTTTAATCACTTAAATAAGCTCTTTTCGAACACTTATTTAAAATTTTCCACTTAATTTATGTTATTACATTTTACCGATTCCTTTTCATCAAAG
Source organism: Argiope argentata (assembly GCA_026289955.1). Classification (NCBI taxonomy): domain Eukaryota; kingdom Metazoa; phylum Arthropoda; class Arachnida; order Araneae; family Araneidae; genus Argiope; species Argiope argentata. The sequence goes on along the minus strand of JAOUZG010020767.1, from coordinate 3,638,030 downwards.
TAAAGGATATTGTTTCTTCATAATATAAAAACTATACGATCTTCAAAAGAGTATGAAGACTAGAAATCTTTTATGCACATGCTTTTCATTCGATTCGATGCTGGTAAATGGCCTCAGTTTGGCAAATAAGCACTTATAGTAATTACTGAATGAAAGTTAAATGCATGAGAACTTGATACATTGTTAATTATTTCTACTCAAATTTAAAAAAAAAGAATAAATTTGACAAGTTTGACTGATTAGGTTTTAGGATAATTAGATTAAAGAAATGCTTAGTTTCTGCACTGAAGCAATTTTGGAACCACAAAATCTTGAATATTAGTTAAATCAATATGGCGAGAGAAAGCCGGCAATCCATACTTTCTTTTTACACTAGCGTTCTTGTTTTAGTATACCGACTTAAATATATGCATTAAAAGTATATATCTTTGCGTAGAATCTTTATTTTATTTCATTAGATGCGGTTTTTTCAAAAGAAAGAAAATCTTTTTAGATTTTTTTTAAATGATTGGAATTTTAGTTAGATTTATCGCTTAAACTTCTGAAGCAAGATGCATAAAATGGAATTTCATATTGCACAGGTTTTAATACTCCTTAAAATATTTGTGTACTTTTATTTTACTAAATATTGTACTTCTAGATTACTAAAAATTTAGAAAAGAATCAAAAACATCTCGTTTTTCTTCACTTTTATCCATCCAGAAACAAAATCACACTGTTCAATAGAAGATAAACTTTTAATTCCATTTCTGAATAATTGCTGAAGTGATTAACGCAATAAAGCAGAAGCCACAAATTTTCTAGATTTTTTTCTCATTATTTATGCCAATATTGATAAGGTACAATATTCTCATCTGCAAAAAAATTAAGCTTATAGTAAAATGTGTGAAGATCTTTGAAACATTATTTAAAGTAGCACAAATTACTCTGAATTACTTTGAAAAAACCTTTGCTTTTAATTTTTTCGAAGAAAAAAAAATCTAAATGAACTGGAGTATAAGTGATTTTTATTTATGCTTATATTTCTTAAAATATTTGTATTTTTAGTTTCAAATTATTTTAAATAGCATTTCTTAAGACTTCTAGATATAGAAAAGTGCTGATTTTCATAATGCTAATAATAGGACTTTTATTCTAATTCGATTAATATAAATAAAATCACATTTTAAAATTTTATGGGGACATTATAATCTTATTCTACCAAAGATAGTTCAAAATCGCTTCACCGATAATCCATGGCGCTACTAATATATGCCATTCCATAGTAAAATTGTTATAAATGCGTAGAAAGGTTTCAGTGTCCGGTTTCCGTTTCGTTTTTTCAGATGCCTGTTTTACAAATATCCATGCACTCCTCCCATCTTTTGTTTCTTATTAAAGCATATGTTTTACTGTAAGCGCAAGAACGTGATGCAGGAATAAGTTATTCTAGACGTGTCTTGTATGAATAATTTTACACGATGGGTGAATAACAAAGGAATTGAGTGTTAAATTTCCTGTTTAAACAGCACATCTCGCCTACTTATTCCTATCAACCTATTTTAAAAACATATTTGAGCACTAAGAATAATGGACTTCGGCGTTCTTTGTTATTTTGTTCATAGTTAAATAACGCCACAGGTTTAAGAAACTTCTTAGGCTTATAATAATTAATAGAGGTCTGACTGGCTTTGGGCTAGATATTATTAAGTAGGTTGAAGCCTGTAATTTTAATATCAAGCTATTTTAATCCTTTGAGAGAAGTTCGTCTCCAATTTGATGAAATTGGCTCCACTGTCAGTTTTTAAGAAAGCATAATTTTAAAATACTAATTTTTTTTATAAAAGTTTCACAGATTTTCAAATCCAATTTTAAAAATTGGTTTTTAAAAGTAAATTTGTCCTATTTGAAAACCGGTTTTTAAATTAAAAAAATTATTTTTCCGGAACGTCTGGATATTAATCTTTAATTTTTTTTAAAAAAATTTATCGGTTGAGACTGATTCGTCCAGCAGCTGAAGCCTTAGGCCAATGAGATTAACAAGTGAAAATATATTTGGATTTCTTTTAAATGAACTAAAAATTTAAACACTAAAATAAATTTGAAATTATCCTATACTTTAGAAGAAAGAATTCAAGACAGAGGACAATTGAAATCAGCAACTCGTTTGCTGTATTTGCGAAATCCACAAAATGCTTTTGCTTCAGCAAAGAAATCTAGTGTATTTACTGGAAAGATATTGTCTAAAATATTTTCGAATTCTTATCTGGAAATCGATTCTGATGAAGAGAAAATCGGAGGAATACTTTTTAGAGTAATGCTTTTTAAAAAGAAGTCATGGGAAATTAAATTCATAAGTTTCTTGAAGACCTTAAAGAAAAACTTACAAATCCAAAGACACTAAAGGCTAAATTGTCATTATTTAAGGCAACGAATAAAAAAACAAAAAGATTAGATTTATTATTTGATGCCATGAAAACTAAAACCAAGCTCAGCAGCTCGTGAACGAGTATTTTCAACTTCAGGCAATATCGTGAACAAAATAAGAGCAAGACTTAGCTTCAATTTAGTGGATATTTTATGTTTTTTGAATATCTCATTTTCTAAGAGAAATTAAAATTAGTGAAAATTATCTAAATATTATTTGAAATTTTTGTTCAGTTTTCGTTATTTTGTATAAGCGATATGCATATGTAATTCTACTATTAGTTTATTGAGTTTCTACTATTAGTTCACACTCTCCCTATCTATATATATCTTGTCCAAATTTTCAATCTTAAATAAATACTTTTTATTCCTCCACTCTTGTTCATTAATTCTTTAAAACTTGTAGTGGGTGGCATTTGATATTAATACTTTTTTTCAAATATTAATTCCTTATTTTTTTATTCATTAACTTGAACTAACTTTCTCACCAAAAATCTTCTTTCCCCCATCCCCAAATAAGCGAGGAATTCAGTTAGTTCACACCAATGAAATTAGGCTTAACATGTTTTCTGCCAATTATTTCAAACGATTCTTTTTATATTTTTTAAATGTTTGATGCATTTAAGATAAAACATCGTTAATTAATTTGTTCCCATGCGTTCTGAAGATCTACGGTTCCGAAACTGAGACATTATCACGAGGTCATTACGGACCCTTCGTAACCCTAAAGGATTGAAAACATTTATATAATATTGTTATCATTTGAAATAAAATATTAAATAAGTTTGAAATATAAAATTTTTCAACATTTCATCAATATTTCTGTTTGTTAGACACTCTTGTATACATTGCCTTAAAATACAACAACAAAGTATTTCTTAATTTACTTTTTCCAATTATTTATAAAGACTTAATTACTTATAATTTATTCAAAACAACACAATGTTAGCTCCTGTTCAGAAAGCAAAACAAGATGTGGAGGGTCCGTAATGGTGCAGTGGCGTAGCGGAACGGAATAAATGAGTCGTTTGCACATCCCCAACAGCTTAATATTAAAGCGACGCAGACAAAACAATGGGACGAGCCGAACCACCCATTCACTTCTAATGGACAGTGACCAAAAGAATGGTTCAAATGATTCGAAAGGAAAATTAAACGTCCCATGTGAGTTGGAACGGGAAATCGGCCTCTGAAACGGTATGCTTTCCCATCAGGGTCAGAAGTGCGAGGTGTATCAAAGAAGGAGTGAAACACAGAAACGGTTTTTTCCCATGTTTTCGATGAACTTTAGGAAACGCTTCGATAACTATAAGATCAGAAATTTCTCGAGAGTACTTTGAAACTCATGAAGAAAGACAAGTGATCTGTGACAGTCTCAAAGAAAAAAACATTTCGTCAATATTGTCATTAAATAATTTGGAATAATCAATAGCTGCTTGTCTGAAACCCAAATGGGAGACACAGAATAAGCTTCATGCCTTCAATTTTTTACGAAAATAATCAAATAGAATATTTTTTCTGTATTAAATATTCTTTGAAATCGAAGATGTAAAATATGTTTTAAGCATTTATTATTATAGAAAACAAAACAATACTTTAAATTGGTATTAAATATGTGCCCTATGATATTTTAGAGGCATAAAATATAGAATATATTTTATGCATTTAATAGTTTTTTTTTGAAATTAGAATTAAGTTAAAAAAATTTCTGGTATCTTTAAAATTTTTTTTATGTATCTTAATAAAAATTAATGTACCAAATGTTATCTATTTTAACAGTGGTTTTGGCGGATGTATGTATTAAATTCTTTCTCTAATAATATAAATAGGTATAAAAGTGGAATGGAATCTTTTTTTATACTAATAAAAATCTGTTTTTGCAAAGCTATTGTTTTTAATTTAATTTTATTGAACAATAAATCACTGAAACAAAATATTTATCAGATTTATCACTAAGAAATAATTTGTTTTTATAGCTATTTTACGACTTTTATACCCCCCCCTTTTCAGCGTTTTAAAGTTAAACCAAACACGTATCACATACGCATAATTTTGGGGATATAGCACTACAGGAATTTAAACCTTTTCAACGAGCCAAGAATAGTAATTCCAATGCTTAAAACATAAAAATGTAATCATTACTTTTTTAAAAATTCAAATATAATTTATTTTTACATTTAAGTTTTTTCATTATATATATTGGATTTTTTTCGTTGTACCAATGTAGTTGAGGAAAACTCCCCCCCCCCCTTTATCATATTGTAAATGCATTTCGACATGTGGGCCCACATGAAAATCAATTAAATTCGTCTCCTGACAGCAGACTAGCTATTTAAATGGTTTAGAACAGTGTATTCCTTTGAGATTAGTTCCACCATGTCAATCATCAACCCTCGGTGTCTCATTCTTCCCATGCGCTCATTGTCCGATCGAAGAAATAAATATCAAGCCAATTCACCTCTCCCAAGATTGTGGAAGAGCATAAAAGACGAATCTTCACCTGTTCTTCCACAGTCAGCTCTCAAGAAGAAAATCGCTGGAAAATAAATTTCCAGTCATTGCCAATCTCAAGCGTCTTTTACAAAAGCATTTTCCAAAGTAGTTAGTGAATAATTCAATATAAAAAATTTTTACTTCATCGGAGATAGTTCTTTTAAGTTTTATTTTTTTATATAACTTGTGCTGCGACATTGGCATAAGAGGTTGTCAACACTGCTAAGGTCAAAGTTAAAGGTCGTGTGAAGGCATTGATTGAACTTTTCATGGCGAGATGTCAACGAATAAGAGAGAATTCAACATGTCGACGGTTAATTTTGAATATAATAAAGGGACGCTCGCAGTGATTGGTTGTTTGACGGCCATTGAGTCTGAAGGAGAGATAATCTTTTCAATGACAAAGAATGAAATTCCTGAGCACCATTTGTTAGGAGTAAATCTGTCACTAGAAGTTATTTTTGTTTTATATCTACCAGATAGCTAAACAATGTTCACTGTTTTCATTTCGTATCCAAATACAATTATGGTTTCTTAGCTCTGTGAACGACTTTGCTCTTATTTATGTTATAACTTGTCATAGCTTTCAAAGGTATTTCTTCCAGAAAAAATGTCTTTTTTTTTGTCTACATTTATCATTCTAAGAGACATCTTCCTGAATCTTTTTTCTATAATGTATCTTCTAATTTCTAAAATCAGAAACAGCTTACTGGAATGGCAATTGTTGCTTTGGTTAATTAGATATCAAATGTATATTAATCTGTAACAATTTGGAAATTACTGAAAATTAATATTTGTTACGATATTTGAATTCGCAATGAAGTTAAGGAAAAAGAACCTATATTTTTTAAACACAATGCTGGAAATTACTTTGTATAGTAAAATATTTATTAATAATCAAATAAACTACAATTTATAAAATTAATAACTAGTCTTGCTTTAGTTTCAAATATTCTGAATTATAAATATTCGTAGTATTTAAATAAAAGTGAAACATATATTAGAGATTTCTAAAAGTATAATATGATTCCATTTACTATAAATTACATTTACAATTAACTATAATATAATATAAAGTAAAAGTATAATATAAATGTCTATTTTTAGAACACCGTCTTAATAATCATATAGTTACCGTCTGATTTTTAATAAGTAAAAAAATATTTTCTTATCTCTATGAAAGATGAAAGCAGAGCTTTTCATAGGATTGGAATTCGTGAATCATGTGTGGAAGCTGATTGGATGTCAAAATATTGACTTTTAAGATTAAGATTCAACCGGAATTTCAAAATATACATGTTAAACGGATTGTCTTGTGACAAGGCAAGACAATTTTCTTCTTCTTCTTTTTTGGTGAATGAAGGATTAACACGCATTTTCATTCAGACGTCTATATTGCCATCAGTTATTGTCTTCAATAGTAATATTAAAAACAACCATCGAGCCATTAAAGATTCCAGAGGAAAAAAGAATTAAATCTATAGGAAAATCCGATTTAAAGCACTTTATAATAATAGCCGAAGCAATAAAATAATATGTTTATTGCATTAAAATCTTTACAGTAGATGAAATTAATCTAGTTTTATAATATTTACATCACCTCTAAGCAAATGAAGATAGTGTACTACTGCATAACAAGTACATTAGTAAACGTAAGATACTACAGTACCAGGGCAATATTTTTAATGTCTGAAAGATAGAGGTCAAGTTTACAGATAATTCAAGGATTTGATCATTCGAATAAACCCCGTCCTCATTCGAGTCGGATAATCAAGACTTACTTAAGCCTTCGGCAACTTGTCTCGGTAATCACAAATTGAAAAATTGTCTAGCATCATATCACCAGAGTGGTGCTATGAACTATATTTCATCTGTAACCCTACCCGTAAAAATGTCAGAATGGAGATCTGAGATATCCATTCTACAAATTATTCTCATCTGGGTACGACTTATTTCATTTGTAACAAAAACAAATGGGAGTTGATCAGTTTTGCTTCGGATGATAAGATACGAAGAAACCGAACACAATAATTACCGAATTATCCAATGAAGAATTCACTTATAATAAGAGTAACAACTTTCTTTCTCTTTCCTTTTTATTTCACCTGCAGATATCGCGTTGCGAAAGGATTTCGTTAAAACACTGGCCAAGAATTATTATCATATTTCGTTTCTCGTTACGGCACCTGATATCAAAGAGAGGATCGTTGTAATCTCTGGTCGGAGCACACCCATGCGGAACGCCTCTGCACCGCCGCAGCCCCAATGCCTGACCAGGGGTATTAGATTTCGGCCGATAACGTCCGTGTCATTTAGATAGAGCAAATAGTTACCACATATCGCTCCTGGGGGTCATCGAGTCCCATGAAAAAAAAATGTATGAATATATTTCCATCTTTTAATTCCTGCAGTGGTAAATAAATAAATAAAAAACTTGGCCATTTTTTTTCTGAACTTCTATATTTAGTTGTCATAATTAACCTATTAGACAAAAATTATTTTGACTGCATGATATTGACTGAATAACAAATACGCTCTAAAACCAATAAAAATTCACATGTTGCTCTTGGAATTTATTGAATAGCATGACAAAAATGTAAGAATATTTTGCTATATTTTGATTCCTGCAGTGGAAAATTTTAAAAAAGGATTTTTTTTTCTGAACTTCTATATTTAGTTTTATTAATAACATATTTGCTAAAACATTTTTTGACTGCGTGATATGTGACTGAATAACAAATACATTCTAAAATATTTTAAATTACATATTGCTTCAGGGGGTTATTAAATACTGTGAAAAAATACTGTGTTTGCTATCTTTTGATTTCTACGGCGGTGAATTAAACAAACTTCGGCACTTTTTTCTGAGTATCTACATTTAGTTGTCATTAATAATATATTAGTCAAAAGTGATTTTGATTGCACGATATGTGGCTGAATAACAAATATCCGAATAAAAAATAACAAATATAAAAAAAAATTGAAATTTCTTTTCTCTTTTCAATTTTATATTCTCTGACTTTTTCCCATTGTTCTTTCTTCCATTTTGTCATTGTATTAAATTTAGATTTCTTAAGTATTTCATCTTTCTTTCTTTCAATTTTTTCACTAATAACTTTATAACGTACATTATTAATACATCCTAGAATTGAAGAAATGTTTATATTAATAACATTTCGAGATTTTTCATGTTTTTAATAGACTATTTAACAAAAATATTTCCTATAATAAATTAGGTAATTTTATTCAACAAAATCATAATACACTTTTAAAAGTATGACGTTTTTATGAAATAAATGTAGTAAAACCTCTGATAAATGCATAAAATTATTAAAAAGACGGATAATGTTTTTATTAAATGTTAATAGAAAGGGCGTGAAAAGAATTTTGTAGATTTAATTTCTTGAATAATGAAGATAATCCGAGTTGAAAGCGATAAAAGATTATCGTAAATCAAAATATCATTATTTATTCCTCCTCATAAGTGACGATTGGATCAGTGCAATTGAGATAACTCAATCAACAGTTAAAAGGTTTCTAAATGATTTTGTTTTCCGTGTAGAAGATCGGTTTTGGTGTTGTGTCTATAAAAGCAAGCTGCAACCACAAAAATAAAGTATATAAAGTTTATATTCTAACAAGTTAAGTTTATTAGAATACAAAATTCTAAGATGCTGGCGTAAAGCGAGAATACACTTTTTTTCTAATTTGTTAGGTTTTACATTTCGATTTGACAAATAATAGGAAAAAATTAAGTCCATTTCTACTTAGGTCAACAAAGAATTTTTTTTATTTTAGTTATGTACGAAAAATATGTAACTAATGTAAAAGCCATTTATTTACAGCGTATACCTGAAATGAAATAAAACAGCAAAGCAATTAATCAAAATAAAATCCATATCCATTAAAAATACAATTGTAAACAATCGGAATACACAGCGCAATCGTGAATTTTGTACTCCAGTTGGGATAACGTTACAAATTAGAAATTTTTAATTTCCTTTACTCCCTTTTATTTGAATTTAAAAGTACTTCAAAATGAATTCGAAAAATCGAATAATTAACAATATTTAATTTTAAATGCATCAAGCACTAAGAAAATAAACAGAATCGTTTGAAATAATCGGTCGAAAACATGTTAATTCTAACCTCATCAGCGTGTGAAAAACAAATAAGCTAAAGTTTTACTTATTTGGTTAAAAAATTAAAGAAATTAATTAATTAACTTTTGAAAAAATTGTATTAAGATCATTTGTCTTCCACGGCAAGTTTAAAAAAATGCATTTGAATTTGAGTAGATGTATTAAGTATTTTATTAGCAATTGAAAATTTCAACAAGATATATAAATAAATATAGCAAGAGTATGAACTAGTAGTTGAAAAAAAATATTAATATATTAAATAAAGATTTCATTATTTTCTCCTAAAATTTTAAATAGTTACAACACATTAAACCCATATATATGAAGAATAGTTTTATCTATCTAGAACTGCACATTTCTATTCACATTATTAATATTATTTAAAATTATCTCCTGAAAGTTTTTACAGTAAAAAAGTGTTTACATACTTGCATACAATGTACCTTTTACCCTAGAAACATTTTAGCATTGGACAAAGTAAATTACTTTGACGAGGGTTTTAGGAATTGGCTTTTTTCCGATGATTTGGAAATTACCAATTAATCCAAAATTTCCCATTGTAATTCATTTTTTTAATTATCGAGTGGTGTACAAAATAAGGTATTCAATTTCCCAATCCGGTTCCTATTTACAAAAATTCCTCTTGACACATGACAGCTCGAGTACACTCCCAACATATTTGTTTTGTGCTTAGGTTTTCCAAGATTCTAAATATCTAAAATTCTTAGTAGCTAAAAAGTAATAATCTACACCAAGAGTAGTGTATGCTTTCATGAATTTTCTCATATAACCCTTGAATGGTAATGGTGTGATATTTCAACTCCTCCACCACATTTATCAAGAATTTCCAGCTTCTAGTTCAGTTATATTAACGTCCGGCTTTTAAAGCAAGACCAGGGCTGTTTTGAGACTGATCTATCAACTTTGAGCTGAGTTCAGAAGACGAGTACGACACCTGAATTGGCGAACCAGCGTGAATACTTCCCGCTTCTACTTCTAAGAGAGATAGAGGAAGAGAGGAAGAAGAGAAGGATATATATATATATATATATATATATATATATATATATATATATATATA
>JAOUZG010020767.1:3576624-3596955 GCA_026289955.1 Argiope argentata | reverse complement strand
ACGTTTTAAAAGATATATCTATCTATCTATCAAAAGTGACGAGCAGAACAAAGAACAATACAAAACAGGCTGACAAAAAGATGAAGCGTAAAAAGGGGAAGGAAATCATTATCCCTAGTCTTAAATACCATAAGATTTTGATTGGAAAAATAGTATTTCACAGTGATAATACAATGAAATTTCGATGGGGAATTCCACGACCCATGCCTAACAGGCAAGGAAAATACAGAGATCTTTTAAAGGAATACGCTTTGCTGGACCATTTTCATCCTCTCACACGGAGCGTGAGAATCTCGTCTTTTAACCTATTCAGCAATTTTACAAAGCTTTTGTTGAAGTATTTAACAAGAACTGGTGGAGTGGATCAGGAATTAAGATAATATTTTTAGAATGAAGTTACAATGGGGTAAGTTAAGATAAAGCTTTGGAAATTAATTAGTGTTTTATTATATAAACACTAATTAATTTCTAAAGCTTTATGAAATTATTATGAAATTAATGTAACTGTCTCACTATGAAATGTAACTGTCTGAAATTAATCTAACAGCATTATGAAAGTAATGTAACTGTCTCAAATAGGTCTCCGAAACAGAAAAGTGCTCAGATAACTTTTAAATGTTGTTAAAGTTAATCTAAGTATAATTTATCATCTTATTAGTTGGACTTCTTTCTTTAAAAAATACATAATATTAGATCACATTATCCTGGTAGGTATTGTCTCATAAAATCAAAAAAATTCTTATCTATTTTTTAAAAAAATGAGCGCTTTTATTATCAAATTAAAATAAGTCGTTTGATTTATTTTATTAAAGAATTTACTAGCTTGAAAATTTCTCACAGGATTTCTAACTCATTTATAAAAAAATTATCGAACTTTGTATGATTTTACTCGAAAGTTATATAGTATTTAGATCAGTTTCGTTACGTCTTGCTAATGATGCCTTTTAAAGCATCTCTATAGCCGTTTCGGGACAGACATCATCATTTTGAGTCACTATCGGGTGACAGGAGTGACATCTGCGTGGATATCTTCTTATCCAAACTTCCACGCAATTCCAAAATGACATTGGACCTTCGATACCAGATTTAACACTTACAAGTCTCACAATTGAAGGTCAAGTCGGATTCTGAAGGCGAATCTGCCCAGCTTCGAAATCTTATCATTAAGTTGGAAAGGCCAGCAATCCATTTCAGAATTTATATGTATTTGAGATAAAAAAAAATCGCGATAAAATATTTTAAAACTGACAATAGTTTACAAGAGAAATTTTTATACCAACCTCTTTTTTTATAAACTTTGAATCATTTCTCAGTGTCAATTTTCAAATATTATTGATGAACTTTTGATTTTGTTCATTCTAGTCTTAATTTCTTCCTGTTGATAACTTCCCCTCAATTAAATGAATTTCTTAACTTCTTTGTAATTTTACTTATTCACCGATGAATCTAAGCATTTCTTTACTTGTTTGCTTAACAATATGAAACTTGAATTAAATGATTGACTGGAAAATGAAACAATCGAATAAACTCTTTGTTACTTAATCTGGTACATTTTATAGCTCTTCTTGTGCTTTTATATTTTTTTCTTTAGAATATAAGTAGGAAAACCGAAGAGTCATTTATGTTTGGTTATAAAATAGTGCCATGAACGAGTATGCTGACGACCTTCAGCGATTTTAAGCCGAATGAGCGTCTCTTGTTTTTGAAGTAGCGTCAACTAGGGCAAGAGCTACACACTTAGCTACACACTCATCACTTTTGCTTGCCCAGCTCCTTTTTACACGGGGGCACATTCATACACCTCGCAGATAGTACACAGAAGAAGAACCATGTCCTGACAGGGACTCGAACGCGAGACGCCCAGATCAAGAAGAAGTCGCGCTACCTCTGTGCCAGGACGCCGCTGGAGTATTTTATAAAATTTATAAACAAAATTACCTTATTATAATGTGAGAAAGATGTGAGTACTGTGTCATTATTTTTGAGTCTTGAATTAAATACAGGAAATCATTGAAATGTCGAAATTTAATTTTTGATTATTCAAATTTAGTGCTTCTGTATTCCTTTAATGAAAAATTAGAATGTGGATCGAAGAAGTTGAGAAAAAAAGTGTGGAAATTAAGAACAAAGTGTCGAAATTGCATCACAAAATAAATTAGTTTCAAAATTCTTTTGATTTTATAGAGCAATAACATTATGTTATTATTGCTTTAAATAAGCAACACTAATCCGTTATTGTTGATAGTTGTAAACACAAAGAAATCGACAAAAGTTTAAAATATGTTTAATTCATTTTTAATAAAAACATTAAGATGGAATTTATATATCTCCCCCACAATTAGTAGTTATTAACCAATAAAATTTATTATTTAACCGAAGAGTCTGCATACCCATCTTATAAATAATTTCTAATCTTTAAATTTAAAATTCCAAAGTGATCTAATTTTTCAAAGTATTTTGTGATGCAAACAGCATGTGTTATTCAACCGTTCTCGGAATTGTCTTAGAAAATAGTTTAGACTAATTACCTTCACCAAGATTCTTCACGATAGCAAAATTGTTCGGCATCTAAAAAATACCAGCATAATTTGTTACAGAACTCTCGCTTCATGGTAACAGTTAACATCCATCCAGGTACAGAATTTCCCCTGGCCCTCTTCATCACTGTTAGGGTAAAACCGCAATGATGGTAAATAGGTTCGTTCTCAGAAATGGAGGGTAGAGCTTCTTAAGAATCGAGCCCCATTGCTTATTCTTAGAAAAAGAAACAAATAAACAGAAAACAGCTGGTGCTTTTCTCATTTTCTTCTGAGACAGTGATCTCCTTGATGGAACTTTATATTAAGGCTAGGCTGTGTTGTGCACTATAAGCCATGTTTCATAGTTTATCAGCGATGAAAAATGGACTCTCTGAGAAGGTATAATTTTAATATAAATATTATTGATGAGATGAACTTTAAGTATTTTGAAAGGGGTATGTATGATAATATAAAAAACACAATTCTCTGAAATCCAGCAAAGGAATTCCATCTTCCTTTCTTCTTCTTCCTTTTATTTTGATAAATTGTTTAATATGGTCTTGAAATGCGGATGTGATAATTATACGTTTTACAAACTCACAATAAATTCTGTTGCTAAAGAATCTAGATGCAATTCGGTTAATAAAATTTATTGAAATGACAAAGCAATTTCATTTTTTATACCAAATGCAAAGAGTTATTTTTTTGTAACAACCTGCTAGCAAAAGCAATATTTTAATTTATGCAAAGATCTTGGCTGATAATCAAAAAACAAATACTGTCTCATTTGAAATTTACGAATTAAAACATAAAAATAATACGGATTATACCATAAAAAGATGTACAAGTTTCAGAAATACGAATTCTGTGAAACTTTTGAAATATGATGCCATAGCGAGTTGTCATGCAAAGAGTTCAGTTTAGTTACATCAACGACCCGTTTTAAAACAACATGAGGGCTATTTTAGAACAGTTCCAGTAATCTTAAACCATGGTTAGATGACAAGGACCACCCTCAACTGGCAACTCCCTTTCCAAATTTTCACACCACACCAGCGTAAGGACGTTTGTTCAACGGATTTTACTTACACCATATCCAATTATACAGCTATTCTTCGGTGGAAAGAGGTTCCTAACTTGAAAAACTCCTCTCCTTAGCCGATACCTCACCACCAGGTCACCGCAGCCATTCTCATATAAAAAGAAATAGCAAGAACGATACAACTTATCATTGGAGATATAGGTCAGTTGCCATTGATAATACAATTGTTTTGCTAAAGAGAGTTAAGTGCCCCCCCCCCCTCGACCCTTTCTCTGCTTTTGCAAAGCAGTTCCTTATTCCTTCAATTTGATTCTGAAGTCAAGATTCATGGCATATAAATGGCATATAACAGATTAAAAGATGTTTAAAGTGCAATATTTTCTATAAAAAAGTATTGCAACGAGATTGAAATCCTCCTGATAGATCGATAGAGTGAAAAATATTGAGTCCAGGATGGATTTTTAGTACCCATTTTTAAAAGAAAAAGTTTTTATTTCAGGTGTAAATTAGCACGTCGGAATGGATAATGAATTGAGGATATTATTTATGTATTTTTCTTTTTAGCAATAGTGTTTAAAAACTTTTTGACGAAAGAAATTCTTATTTTGTAAATAAAGAATAAATAAACAATTTTATTTATTTTTATGATAAGAAAGATCAAATTCTTTCGCCTGATCCTACAATATTAACTTTTGCTTGAACAGATCCTCCCACACGCTTAAAAGAATATACTATTACGCTTTAAAAGAATATACTATGTTATATTTGAGCAAAGCATTCTACATTACGCTTAAACAGAATATCCCTCGAACAGAATATTCTACATTATGCTTGAACAGAACACGTTACGTTTGGTCGTTTAAGGAGGTCTGGTGGGGGTTGGGGGGGGGGGGAGGATTGCCAACTCAGTTGTCATCATCGTCATCTGACCACTGTTCAGAATTACGAGGACCATATCAAAATACAACTGTATGCTAATGTAACTAAACTAAAAACTAAAATAAACCTTTATTACGTTTGAACAGAATATCATACATTACTCTTGAACAGAAATTGCCTTAAATAAATTTATAATTACTTACAATTCTTTTCTCATTTTCCAAAATTAACAGAACTGGTATATAATTGAAAATAATTATCTCTAATCCTGAAATTACAAGACATTCGATTTCTCATTGCTCTATGTATTTTGTAGGTTTCACTTTCATGTTGAGTCAGGGAGCCTTTTGAAACCTAATTTTCCTTTTGAACAATTGAGAATAATTTAAAAGACAATAAATTAATAATTTATGAGAAACGAATAAGCGATGTAGAGCACTTCTGAAGTTTCTTTTCAATTAATATTGGGGCAAGTAAAAAACAACAACTAGCTGGTATTTTATGCAAAGTGGAATGATCTTAAATCAAATGTAAGAATTTATGTTGCAATTGACTTAATTTATTAACATTCTGTTTTGAAGATGTAAGGAGAGTAGTTATTAGTCAGGAATGCCGTAATTTAGAGACCCGAGTCACATGACAATTAAGATGACAATACGCTCTCTAAACTTAATCACCGAAGTGAAAACTTAGAAGACAGCTTAAACATGTAACGTGCAAAGTACGCGAATGACATTTAATAAAATACTGACTTGAGATTGAGATTTGGCCACAAAAACCGTTGGGGTTTCTTTGATGCTGTTGTGAAGAAAATGATTAAGTGGCTTCCTGCGGTTGCATTTTTTTTCTTCATATGAATAAATGAAGTTTCAAACAATTTTATGTGTATAACTATATGTATTGGGAATTAAAATATTTATTAAAAAACAATAATTTTGTATGAGTTTATACATTTTTGAATATAATGATATTATAAATATCTTTCTAATTTAAATATTTTTTTCTTTCAGATAAAAATTTTTATATATTAGTTTTTGATTATTTGTTTATCTTTTTATCTTTTTCAAATTTCAATATTTTGTTGTGTTTCGATAAATATAATTTTAATTTAAACGATGATTAAATTAAAAATTTAATTTAAATAATCTAAAAAAGTCAAATAAATATCTAAAATTATTAGTAATTTCGATTTTATTATAAAATATCAATTGAGAAACAATTGAGTTTCCTAACAATTTTTGAAAAATATTTTTTTTATGAAACTAAGTACCTTGAGTGTAAGTAAACTAAATTTTTAAACTCTGAAATTTTGTGTTGCTAATTCATAAAGAGGGAAAAGAAAATATTTGAAAATAATAGGAGTTCGAATTTGTTTGAAAATAACATATTTATTTGCACGATTTTGATCTTTGAAAAAGTTAGAAAAGAATCACTATATATAAATAAATAAATTCAGTTTGCTGATTTTTTTTTGTATTTTATGTTCGTATACAAAAGCGCGAAACCCTCTAAGAAAATGTGGAAAAAATGTTATTTAAATAAGAAAATTGAAACAAATTGAGTAAAGTTTTATGAAATAATAATAATAATAATAATAATAATAATAATAATAAATTGTTTAGAATTTTGTAGAGTTTTGTAATGCTTTCGTTTACTGTTTTTTTCTTCCTAAAAATTAAAGTTTCTCTTTAAGTCCTACAAGGAAATTTTAAATAAATTTTTAGAAACTCAAATATTTAAATTTAATAAAGATTCTTTTTAAGAATGCGTGTGAGCAGATATTTTACATATTAAAATATTATTTTATTTTGTTAATCCTTTATCTGAATTCAAACAATATCAAAGTAATCCCTAACGAATTTTTTTAATGAAAGTTCTACTCTAATGCTATCTACCATACGCCATGAATAAATTCAATTCTTCAGTCTATTTAGGAAATTATTAATTTTAATCATTATAAATTTAAAATCATAATTTTTGTAAATAAAATTATTTTTAGATCATTATAAATTTTACTTCAGAGAAATGATTTCAAGGAAATTAGAAGAATAATTACAGATTCCAAGGAATATAGCTTTCTTAGCTGCTATTTAAATTGCTCTTCTCCATTTATTTTTAACAGTTACAGGAAAATGATGATTTCATTGAAAAATATGCATTTTATAAGAATAATTTAGGAATCGTTTGTAATGCTTGAAAACGCTCTTTCTTTTCAGATTTAGATCTTTATTTATGCAATCTTTAGGCAAATAACCCTGTTATCTTTCTTTTATTTATTTTTTTTATAAAAGTACTACCATTTAAAGTAATTTCACTTAAATTTTTTTAAAAAAATGGGCACATTTCACTTTCTTTAGCATATAATATAAAATCTTTGATATAATTAGAAAAACGATGTTCTAGATGAAGTGAACTTATTATTAATAATATTATTAGCAGTAATAATATAAAGATTGTATAAAATGTAAAATTGGCATGCATTAAAATTGTTTTTTATTGAAAGTGTTCCTTTTCCTCTTGATTTAAAATTATTTTCGCAAAATATTTCCACGATTCTTTTTCTGTGTTTCCTGATTTGTTATAAACTTCAACAAAACAATCACTAAGATTTACAGTGAAATATATTTTCTGCAATTTTTTCTTATTTATCTTTTAAATTTTTTTTCTTATAATGTTTTTGATGTAATGTTAACCAAATATAATTTCTGAAATCTATAAATTTGATTTCATAATGATATATGACGGTTTTTTCAATAACGTAGTTATTCTTAATATATAAGTGAAATAAACGAAACAGAGAAAATTAGTTTTCTGATTCTGAAACATAGTACTGAAACTTAAACTTTTGAATTTTTCAAAGCTTTTGACAATAATATATAAAATTTGGTGTTTCAAACTAAATAACATTTTAGCGCTTTTTAAAATCAGGAGTTATTTTAACTAATTAATCCCTCCTATACTTAAGTTTCTTTTTTTTTTCTTTTAAAAATACATTCTAAGTAATGATATAAAATTTATATAGTAATAATCGATAATTTAAATACTTTATTAAACAAAAAGATATTATTAGAATGTCGTATATTTTGATAGAACCACACATACTGTATTTCCGCTTTTTGTGCTAAAATGACAGCATTCAACAATTTGTACATAAAAAGACAAAATTAATTAATTATTTTTTTAAAGTCTTTTTACCATCCTTTCTTTAATTAAGATTGGTTTCGAGTTTAGAAAAACAAGAAATTATTTATAGAATTTTGAGTTACTTTTGAATTTCAATTCAAATTTCAAATTTTGAGCACTTATGCAATATAAATGAAAAAAAAAAGTTTAATCTGGGTATTATTAGATTTAATTTTCATTGAGCAGATTAATTTAAATAAATATTGGTTTATACAAATAGATTTATATTATTGAAAATTTCAGAAAAAAATTATCGTCTATTTATTAATAGTTAAATGAAAATTAAAAACTTCAAATTAGAATATCAATAAAAGGGACATTTTTTTAGTATTTGAACAAAAATACACTTTTAAAAATGTTTTTACTTTATTTTTTTTTCATGTAAAGATAGGGCTTTTCTAACATACTATAAAAATATTTTTAGCATTCTAATGGCAATAAAATTGTTAAAAAAGAAATAAAGAAATGCAATAAATGCAATCACACATTAATTTTGATTATCATTGTTGCTAAAAGAAAGATCATATTGCTGTATAACTGTCTTTAGTCTTTTAACTGGGCGTTTTTCAAAATTTTTAACCTAAAATTTTCTTTAATAAACATTATGGAATCTTGAAATCATATTTTTTCTGAATTCGCTACGAAGCAGAATCATCTTATATCACAATTATTTAAAAAAATTTATGTTAACTATTAACAAAGATCTGATATCTTGCATCGTAATATCTTAATAGTTAATTGTCTTCAAACACCTACAAGTATACAGGATTTGAATTGTTTATTACAATAAATAGATTTAAAATATTTCAAAGTATGTAGTAAGGAAATTCTATTTTATTGTCATTCTTTTCTTGATGAAAATTCCAATAAAAATAATCATTAAAAGTTTTTTCAACACAGGTTCTTCCCGTTCATTTGCATTTATAAATATCTTTCAAACAGAAATTTCTTTTACTGCTACTAACCAAATAATTTTTTATTAGGTTTTAATAGCTAAATCCCCATCTACTATGTCATGATATCAAGTGGTTCATATGTTTCTTTCATACATAATATTTTTTGCATATTGTTTTTACAAATAATTTTCCGATACAATTAGTTTACAAATAAGTGAGAAATATTTGTAAACGATTTTATTTTATTAACATTTCTTATATGTTTGTGAATTCTGTATATAGTTATTTTTTCTACTGTAAATATTATAATTATATTCGATTAATCACTTTAATTATAACACACAAACAATTATTCTCTTAAAAATGTTTAGAAGTTCTTTTGGTAGAAGTTCTTTTAATATCATTGAGTTTTGTTTAATACTTTAAATTTGGGAGTCTTAAAATGTATTCAGACTAATAAAGGAATTGTTTTAATATTCATAATAGAATGAAAATGAAATTTCATTAGAAACAAGTTTTTTTCTGTGGTATATTAAGACTTAAGTATCTAGTTTACCTTATTATCCAAGATTCAGTAATGCATCGTATACAGAACAATTTGCTAAAAAATGTTTTTTGCAAGAGAGATGGATAAATTGATTTAAAAATTACTGGGTTAAATAGTGCAGGAACTGTTCCAAATTTATATGTGAGCCATGCATTTATATTATTAGGTGCACGGGAATACAATTTCGAGCATTTGTACAAAATGTATCCAATTCCAGAGCAATTTTTCAAAAATTAAAAATAAATTTACTGCAATGTTATCGTTATCACATTTCCCCGTGCACACATGAACACATGAAACAACACAAAAAATCCCCAACTGGCGCAGGAAACGAGCCGTTAATATTGAAGATCTATGTTATTACTCGACATGTGGCAAGAATCTCCCAACTGTGGCCTCTAATGCCATTACAAAAACGGCCTGAAATGTCTCACAGTGGATGAAATCTTGTTTTATGTGCTCGACTCATATCTATAACTACTATTAAGCTCAGCCCAACGCTTCATGACTGGAAGATAGCGAGATTTATTGGCAATATTTGTGAGATGTTGCCGCCTACATGGAAGGTGTTATGAAACAAGTTTCCTAATTTTCAGAAAAGTGTCAGGTTTTTTTTCGACTGAAAATGCTTCGATACTTGATGCTCTTCAGAAAATGTGATACATTTCGTAATAAATAACGATATATGTATATATATTTATGGGTAATGCCCAAGAATCTGTCACCAGTGAAAAAAAATCGGGAGATTGGAAATAGCAAGAACAATAAATTACTCTTCCAACAAGTGATTATTACAGCAAACAATGAAAAGTAAACTCACTGAAATATATCAGGTTAGACGAACAGTGTCAAGAACGTAAGATGTAAGATGTCAAGTGAACTTAGCAAATATTCTGAATTTTCATGGATCTCAGTTCATGTTTGAGTCATGGCTATTCTCGGCAAAACGGTTTGAGTTGAATAACTACGTTGGTTGCTTGTTACTCTTTCTAAAACGTGATGTATTTAGTAATATCTGTCACCAGTGAAAAGAAAATTGGGATAAGGAGATAGCAAGAACAACAAATTAAGCTTCCTTCAATTGATTACTATAGAAAACAAGGAACAGTAATATATAAGGTTAGTTGTATATTCTTCAAGTGAATTTAGCAAATTTTCTTTTTTTTGTGGATCTCATTTAATCGTTTGAGTCATCGCTATTCCAGCTCATACGATTCTAGAATAACTGGAATAGTTTGATTCTCCAATAATAATTAAAATTAATAAATAGGCTTAAGATGATGCTGTACACAATAGATCAATAATTATGATATTATTTTGCCTAATTCATAGTTTAAATGGTGGTTGTGTCTATATGGAGATTTTTGCTATTTGAGAGCATTCAAAATTGTTGTTTAGGGACATGAAGAAAGAAATTTTTTCCTTTTTATAGCAATGTATATTTTTATTAACAGATTTGTAAGAAAGTTCAAATCAAGTATTTATATATAATATATGGAGCCGAACTCTTTTTGAAGAAAAATGTGTTTATAATTTTCTGAATCCTTTAACTTTTAGGTTCGATTTCTTCCTCAAGATATGCATCGGAAACATTCTCAGATGTTACACATTCCTGTTGGTTATTTTTGATGAAGTTGAGTGCAACTGCATGACATTTTATGGATCATTAAGTAATCTTTGGCATCAGAGGGAAAGCTGAAAATAAAATTTATTTCTGAAGTATAACTAAGCCTCTTATGGTTCAAAGAATCAATCGTTTGTTTTCTGTTTTGCCATTAGATTGGAAAAAATGTATTGCTTCTTTGTTTCTTTTCTAGCTTTAAAACATTACATACTTAACTTAATGCCGAATATCAATCGAAATTAAAATGATTGATGCTAAAAGGTAGAATAAAAAAAATAAATTTCGATCTTTTAAAAATTATCAATGTCTTAAGTGTTTTCAGAAAATGAGATTTCCATTTATGTAAGAAATAACAACAATATCAATAAAAAACGTATTTGAATCATAATGAGAGCTATTATTACACACAAGATACTCGTTATCTTGAAAAATAAAATTTCCTTATTAAAAAGTAAATTGGAGTAGTATTAATTAAGGAATTTTATTTGTAATTTTATTTATTATTTAAATAAAAAATTATATTCTATTAAAATTAGATTCAAAAATTACATTTTATTATGCAGAGGAAACATCTTAACCCTTTATTTATCGACGATACTCCAAAGTACTGATAAATCCGGCTGACATTTTCACAACATGGCTATTTTCTAACATTATTTGAAAGAATATGAAGAACGTGCATCCAATAGAAAGCAGTAGATAGTAGTAGAAAGCAGTAGAAAATAGTGACAGTAAAAAATAACATTAAACATATTTTATTATTAGTTTCATTAATAAATTTATTTTAATTAATTTAGAAAGTTTTTATTCCTTTTCCTGGGTTTATTTTATACCAAAACTTAAATAACAGTTCAAAATTAAATTTGAAATTTTGTTGGTAGAATAATTTGTAAAATAAAGGATCAGATAACTACAAAAATATCTCGAGAGTTAAAATATTTTAAAAATAAATGGACAGTAAGCAGAATTTGAATTATCTTAACAATTCATCTGACGTAAAATTTATTCTCTCTCTCTCACACACACATGTAAAGATAGTTGTACACATACCTTTTCTAATATCAACAAACGGATCGGGAAATACCCCTAAAAACGTGTAAGTAAAAGAAGTGAAAACCTGAAAAAACGTCCAGACGATAGTAAATATAGGAAAAGGATCTCACTCTTGAGACCTCCCCCCACCTCTTCCTTTCATCTTTACCTTTCTCTCGCGATTTCTCTGCTCTTTCCTTTTTTCCAATTCCGCTGACAGTGACCTCATCCTTCGGCAAACTGCCAACCGATATGCAGGGCGAAACAAAGGCGAGGGAAACCTCTTGAACTTTCAGAAAGACCAAAAGCCCTCGTCTCGTCATATGCGGAGCACACAAGAACAAAATAAACACAGACTTCTTTTCTTTCCTCTTTTGTTTGATGAAAAGTGAAAAGCGGCTTTTTTTGCTCTTCTATCGAGAAATATTGGAATTTGTTCTTAAATTATTGGTGTGTTGTAGATCGTAAAACAGTCGTATAATATTACCAAATTGTGCTATAATTATAATGCCGTTTTTTCATTACAAAATTTTTATGGTTGCAGTTTGCATAAACGGTAATAAATCTTTAGTTGTTCTACAAGAGAGAAGCATTTGCTGCTGCATCACATTGAAGATCAAATGTGGATCACAATGTAGATCTTATGCCCAGGCAGGATGATCGCAAAAATTGTTGTGGCCTATTTTGAATCCTGTTTAATTTTTGGATGTTCGAATAGGTTGCAAATCATGTATTATGTACAGCTAAATGTTATTAAAGACTTTAAAAAATAGCCTTTATAGCATTTTGTTAAATTCGGATGTAATAAACTCAGAGTGAATGAAACAATACATTATACATTAACACATTGCGTACGGTGCTCTGCGCTTTTAACATGCTCCCAGGACTCGCACATTTTTAATTTCTAGAAGCATGCTTGGCAAACGGTGGGATACATATCTGTGCATTTTTAATTTATATTTGGAATTATATTTATATAAAGCACTCTTAAATATTACTATATACTTTACTATATTTATATTTATTATATAATGTTGTTTCTCATTTTAACGATAATTTTTTTTCATTGACTTGAATAATATTTTAGAGTGGGGTATTTGATAAAGCATCTTCCCTTGTGCAATGGTGTTCGGAGTATCTTGACGATGCGTCTTGTTTTAAGGCAGCAATGACCACTCACAGATGTTCTCGTGTTTAGCGTCTCTTTGGTGACTGATCCCTCTCTAGTTTTATAATGTTGGGTGACTCGTCTAGTATTTCTTCATGAATTACAAAGTTATGAGGATTTTACAACTCACAAATTTGCCAAAAGGCATGCTGTTCCAGGAGTATGTCTTACAAATTTCTTTTCTATTTTTAATGAGTTAAATATTTACTTCTGGTTGATTATTCTCCGATTTACCCGAGAAAACAGGAAAACTAGATATCTCGTGACCCAGATACTACATTCAACCTGCTAAAAACGAGAAATCTCGTGACTCTTACACAATGTGCTAAAAAAATAAACATTTATTATTTAATCAATCATCTAAGGCAAACAATGATTCGTTGAGAATATTGGTTACATTTGATGCCAGAAAAATAATTTAAAATTAACGTCGTACATAATTCAATCAAGGCGTCTTACTTTAAAGCTCTGTTATTTTAATTTTATTACTTAAATTCGGTTTACTGTGTACATGAGATTCCCTTATGAAGACAATTCTTTTGATATAATAATGCTTTAAAAATAAATTCTAGCTTGTCTATCTCCCGACTCTAGCGATGTATTGTAGTATCACTATTTTATTTGTCTTCTGAACTAAACAGAATCCTTCTTCTCTAATGTTCAACAATGTAAGGAAATCGCACAGTTACATGCGAACTTTTAATGAAGCCAAGAAAATGGTTTGAATTTCATGTCAATAATATATTCTATATTTGAAAACTTTTAAAAAATATTTCTAAAAAGTTGTCAAAATTCTCAAGATTATAAAAGTGGCATTAGTTTTTAATAATACCAATTTTATAATCTTGTAAATTCTTTTAAAACATTGAATTTTGTCATTTTTAAAAAAAAAAAATATTGAAACGGTATAAATGTTCTTTTTGTGCAACAATACTTCCTAAAATTATCCCTGAATTTTTATTTTTTTTCAGCAATTTTTTTTAAATGTTTTGAGGTGCCCTTTATCACATTCCAAATCATATACGTGGTTCAAGCAATTAGTGCACCTTACTTTTACTTGATAAATCCAATTTAATAAGAATAAAGAGAAATCAATAAGATTGAAAAGTTTCAGGAGCATTTTAAATTAACACATGCAGATTTCGGCCACAAAAAGTTGAGAATATATTAATGAAATTTTGTAATATCACGCATACAAAGGAAATGTCAAGTACAGTTTAGATATGTCTTTTGGCTCTTATAATGGCCTCTAAACGTCATAGTACCGATTTGACCAATTTTTGGTGGTATCTGAAGATATTATGACATATTCAACTTGAAGTACTTGTTTTAAATGTATTTTGTTTCTAATTTGTATTTTTGTACCTCTATTTCAAATATTTCCCGCAAAATTTAAATGACATTGATGTTGATGGATTGTGGTGATGTGTGTAACTTCTGTTTACAATGAGAAAGACATCGTATTTTATTGTTAAGTACAGTATTATATAGAGTCCTTTGACTAATGGAAATGAAATTTCCCTCTAAAGTCTAATTTTTTAGCACCTTCCCTTTTGATTACCACAAAGTATATACAAGTAAACCATATAGCTCATAATGCCCTCTATAAAAACTATATTCCCTACTCCGGATGTAACCATACAACCCCAAATCGTGAAGGAGTCATTACCATGTATATAGCTATTGGACGTAAATTTTTTGCATCCAAAATCATTGTTGGACTTTATCTATACGGTGCGACGACTACCACCGGCAAAAATTTTTAATTTTACTTTCATTACTAAATATCGCTTTTTTTCTAAAAGTTGTTGGTCTTCAATTGATGACTTTTGAGCAAACTCCAAACGCTTTTTCTGATTGCAAGATGATGAATGTTTTTTTTAATAACTACTCTTATTTTTTATCCAGCTTGTCTAATTACATTTTGCGCAGTTCCAACACATACACTTCTGCCTATGATTTGAGAAATTGCTGCTGTTTCATGAACAATATGCTTTACTTGTATATACTTCGCAGCAACCTAAAAGAATGTGCTAAAAATTTGAGTTTAGAGGGAAGTTTCGTTTCCCAGTAGGCCAACGACTACAAATACATTGCACGTAACGTCAAAATGTGATGTCTTTTTCATTGTAAGCTGAAATTAAGCACAAAACTGCAGTCCGACGACATCAGTATCATAGAAAATTTGTGCATTAAATAAAAAGCAGTAAAAAAACAACAACAATAAATTAGAAGCAAAATTCATTAAAAACAAGTATTGCAAGATGAAATGGATTAAAATATCTTCAAGTACCATCACAAATTGGTCGAATCGGTACTACAGCGTTTAGAAGCTATTATAAAAGTCAAAAGACCTGCGATTGAATATTGACACTTTTTTTGTATGCGAAATATTACAAAAAAATTCATTGATGTATTCTAAATTTTTTGAGACAAAATCCTGCGTGTGTTTATTTAAATGCTCCTGAAACTTTTTATTTTAAAAGTTTTTCGTTTATATTACTTTATTCTTACTTTAAATCAAATCAATCGTTATTTGTAAAAGTAAAAACATGTTTGAACTTCCCGGCAATATGTTTTTTATGTTGAAAGTCAGATTTATCAAGTAAAATTAAGGTGAATTCTCAATTGTTTGAGTAACTGTATGTGCCAACTTTGGGGATTCAATTTTATTTGTAGTAGAAATTTATTTTTTTGTTATATAGTTCTGTATATATGTTCTTGTATATGTTATATGTTCTTCTCTCCGTATTCATGTAATTACAAAATGAAATATTTTTTTATTGAACTTTTTATGCGCTTTAGTAAGAAGAAATAAAAAATATCTGAAAAATGTTTATTTTATCTACTTGAAAAACTAGCTTTGATTTTCAATAATTATTCAACAAATGAGTTTATTTTCACTTCTGAAGTACATTCCCTTCTTTTAAAGTTTATATTTCTATCAGAAAAAGAAAGTTAGTTGTCTGATTATAATTTACAGGCTAGAGAATAAAATTTAGCCATAGGACAGAAGTGCGTGACGGAAGAGGAAATGACGAATGAATTACTTCAGTGGCAATTAAAAGGAAAACAGCATTTTATCTTCCAATGATTGAGAAGATGGAAAATATATTTTTCTTTACTTTACCATAGTTCCTGTTTCAAAAGGATATCTTGAAATTTCATCCTTCTTAATGTTTTAGAAACTATCTTTCGACTTTTTTTTCCTAAAAGATTCTTAAGATTATAGATCATTAATTCTCCTTGTTCTTATTCACTATTATAATAAAACAGAATTCGTTTAAAATCAAATTCCAAGATGGCGAAGGCTTACATATGCACATTCTGAAAATTCCCAGTTTTTAATTCCATTCTTTAGAGTGAAATACAAGGATAAACAGTTACAAAATTCTCAAAGTAATGAAGAATAGATGTTTTCTGAAATCTGCACTCATGATTCAAAAGTGCAACACGTTCCCATATCTGGATTAATGAGCAAATAGTTTAAAAAAAGCAAGAATTATCTACATGCTCATTTTCATACAATTTAAAACATCGCTTTTATTAGAAAATCAGCTCACATTCATATTCACTTACTAATTAGTATGTTCTAGCAAATTATAAACCTTTATCGTGTACCCTGTACGTTTTAAAGGAAGTAATTTTTTAAGGAAAAGGAATCCTCAAAATAAAAATATTGCTCACTGATAAACATAAATTTTGTAATGTTTAACTTAATTGTAGATTATTTAAAGTCATTTTCTTTTTTCAATATGACTATAATCTATTTTAAAACAAACAAAGCAATAATATCAAACGTAGACATAATTCTTACGGAAATTATTTAAACGTTTTTCTCTTTTTGTGAACAAATGATTGCATCAAAGATGAAATAAAAATTTTGTTGATTTTAGCAGGTAACTGATCACAAAATTCGGGGGGGGGGATGAAATTATTTCTCATTGACCTAAGAAGAATTATTTTCTTTTCTAAACCAATCTGAGATTCTTCTGTAGGTCACAATTGAGAAAATTTGAAGTTTGGGGGTTAGGTCTATGATTTCCATTACGTGGTACTGCTTTCCACAAACTCTCTGCCTCCTCTATTCAGTCAATAATATTAGTAAATACATCTTTGCCTCCTTGTTCTTTTTACCCAGATGTTTTACATACAGGTCACTTGCTCTACGATTCCATAACTACCATAACTTTATATCATAAACCATCATAGGAATTTCAAAATGGTTCATTGAACATTTTAAAATTTGTATTGAATCCATTACTTTATTTAGCTATTTATGTGATGTTTTGCCTTTTCAGCTAAAAGTATGCTCCATTAAAAAGAAAATAGAAACAAATCAAGCAATGAGCTTCAAATAGAAAAACAAGCTTCCAAAAATTCGGCTTAATCGGTTCCTAAAAACTAATCATTCTAGCTTGCCCACGGGAATTGATGTTCACATCTTTCAAAACAATTATCTCCCCAAAACAATATTTGTATTAGTTTAAAGATAAAAGAAATGACCATTTTAAGGATTTTAATTTGATCTCCTTCAATGTTTTCTTTATATTTAAAAATATTTTTAACTCAAATTAATAAATTATGCTTAAGGTTGAAAAAGGTTATAACGAAATCCCAACTCATCCAATAGAACATTCCAGCACCTGCTTTTACCATTCATTGATTCAGGATTTTCACTTCCGCATTTATTTCGTAATAAATACACTTTTTCAACAACTGTAAACTAATCCAGTTGAATTCATGTTTTTCAGTCGTATCGAATAACAAGGTTGCAGTTTTTAAACATTAAAGGATTGCAGTCAACAAAAGATTTCAATTTGTCAAGGTTACATTTTTTTCAATTCAATGATTCAATTGAATTCGTGTTTTTCAGTCGAGTCAAGTAACAAGGTGAAATAGTCATTTTTAATACATTCCATATGATCTAAAGGTCAAATATCTTGGTGAACAAATTGCTTTCAAAAGTTGAATGTTAAATAGATTTAGTTAAGACTTTTGACTATAAGATTGTAAAAAATTGGCAAGAATATTCGTAATTATATTTTTAGATGCAAACTTTATTCTAGGTATCCCATTGTAAAATAGCGTTTTAGATATTCTGATATCGTTATTTTTCTTAATGATTATTCTTAATGATATGTTTGTGTATGATCTTTACTTATAATAAATATTAATTAATTTGTGTTTTTCTCCGCATTGCTGCTCAACAAAGCTATATATACCTTTTGATATATTGACTTTGAAAGATAGAAATATGCTTTTCAGAACGACTTTTTTGAAACTTTAACTCAAATTATATTTCATTAAAATAAAGGAAAATTAAAATAAAGTTAAGTTTTCTGCTGTAACTGAGTAAATTTTGGACAATGCTCATGTCTATAAGCTATTAAAGCTATGCTCTCATACGTGTTGACTTTTGACAAGAGAAACGCATAAATCCTTTAAAAAAATCTATTCGCATCAATGATTAATTTTTTATCTACTCGGCTCGTGGAGTCAATTATGCATTATCTTTACATAGCTTCATTTCATTTATTAAATAGAAAAAGTGGAATGGATCAGGAAATAATAGAACACTCTAGAATGAAGTAGTTATTGGCTAAATTAAGACTAAAGTGTGGATATTATGTATGACGGAAATTAGAGTTTAAAATATCATTACACACACACGCATGATTTTTTTTCTATGATAGAGAGAACAATTTCATGATTTTTCAAAAATACATTTATTAATTGAAATAAAATGAAACATTGATTTTAAGAAATTTATATCCCTTCAAAATTAAAACTGGAAACTGAATTTTTATAATTATTCTGATAAATTTTTATCAAATAATCTTTAAAATGTTGCATAAAATAAAAAAATACTCGACAGTACACAAAAGATATTAATGCTAAATTATTCTCTTTTCAGTTCTCAGATTTATGAAAGACGCGTTTGGCTTAAGTAAACAGTTTTTGGATTTATAAAAGTTTAAACATTTCTGTTTTAAATTGACTTTTAAATTTTAGTGGAGATGGCACAAAATTATAGGAATTCGAGGCGCAACTAACTGAACGATATAAAGTTTCTATTACAGTGTGAATTATGTTAATATTAAAATTTGAAGCTTCAGGCGCTTTTGTTTTAAATATATTTCTTTATCGTCATTTAATGAGCCTTCAATTGGAAGAATATGTAATAATCTGTGGGTGATAAGCGAAAGAAACAGGTAAAGGAGTGTACATCGTTTACCTTTATTATAAAACCTTCACAGAAAATAGAGAGTTGAACAATGCTATTTCCTCTGGAAATATTAGTAATTTTTTACTCTTGCATCAAATAGCTTGTTTTTTTTTTAGTGGAATTGTTTTCGTATCCTCAAACATGTTTTTACAAAATATTGACAATGTGTTCAGTTACATGTTTTGCGAACTGACGTTTCTAACTTAATTAAAATGTGTTGATAGAATTTAATTGTATAAATATATAAATAAATAAATATTCTTTACTTTCAGATAAACTTTGTCTTCTCTCAGATTCCGGCTAATTAAAATGAGATAATTCTTAAGTTATTATGTTCTTTTATAAATTGAACATTTCATCGTACCAAAGAATACATAATACACTTGAATATTATTTTAATTTCACAATGCAATATTCAAATGTACATTATAAATTATAATTAATTAGTATACTCAAAAATGTAACGAGTGAAGGAGCGGAAAATTACGTTTGGAAATTAAAATTTATTTATTCCCTCAGCAAATGAAAATGTGCAGAACTTTAGTAAAGATGTGCAAAAAATAGCATATTAATCCTGAAATCTTTTAATGCTAAATCATGTGTTTTGTGTGTCAAATGTGTTACCTATATATCTTAAAGCATAAAAAAAGAGACTATATTTATGAGAAACTTTCATTGTATTCATTAAGTGCATTATCCTGATTATCCTTTTATCGTCAAAAGATAATATTCTAGTCTAATACCTTAATAGTATTTTTCAGAAAACGCTTTTTTGGTTGTTTTGTAAAACTCTCTGTGACAGCGCCACACTATACCCTCCCGAGCATCACTAAATAGTTGAACGGTCACTTTGACCCACCAATCACGTTTCATTATTGTTATTTTTATCCAAATACGTCGTCAGTCACGCTATTCGAGAAGACGTTCATATCTTTCAGCGATAAGGTTTCATTTAGCCTTAACAATCCTCACGTTCACCCGAGGAGTGTTAAGCCATTCCGACGCTCCCTTATCTGGCTCGTGCATGTCTGTACGCTGCTAAGCTAATGACACGAATTGTAATCCGAGTACAATTGTGAATGTTGTCGGGTTTGGGGCACAGTAGGTGAACAAACCATCCGTTTTTTTGCCGAGCACGCCCAAGCACTCGCATAATAAATGATCTCATCACGAAGCTCGGCTACTTGTTATGCACGGCCCGGTCTTCTGCTC
>JAOUZG010020767.1:3559926-3576224 GCA_026289955.1 Argiope argentata | reverse complement strand
ATATATGTTCGTCAATTTTAAATAGAAACTGAGCTCAACTGTTAGGAAAAATTACATTAGAATTTGAATATCGAACTGGACCAGAATCGCGTTTACTAAGTTCAATAAGGAAGAAAACATTTCACATATAACAAGATAAAAATAAGTAGATTACGAAGGAGAGTATATAGTTCAATTGTCCCATTAGACTAGACTAAGAATTTCTTATTTAGTGATCTCAAAACAACCAAGTATTTTTGAACCCTGTAACAAAGTAGCCTAGAACTTCACAGAACCCGTTTAGTTCAAATTCTGCATTACTGACAATACCTATGTGAATATGCTTTCATTAAAACATAACATTTATTTTACAGGCAAATAATTTACAAGAAAAGCTAGAGTTTCAACAAGATATTTAAATTTTTAAAATATAATTTTAATTTTCAATTAAATAAAATTTTATTATTTGAGTTTTATTTTTATTTGCGCGTCGCATTTTTTTATATGATTATTTGATTGAAACTTGGGTAGCAAAGTCTATGCTGTTGTAATAGTAAAACATAAAAGGGAATTTAGAGGATTTAGACGAAATTTCATGGTACTTCTAATTTTATCTATTGTACAATATTTGATAGTAGATAGTAATTCGATTTGAAACATTTCATAAAAATATGCAGCAAAATTATTTTGTATTAAATTTTCCTATTTATTAATAAATAAAGTTCCTTTTAAGTTTTCAGGTAACATCAAAATGTGGACAGTAAGATTTAAAAATTCATCTCTTTCAAAGTAGAAAAAAAATTGTTATGCATACTTAAAAGCTATTAACAGTGTTTTTGACATTGCGTTTGCAATCATTGTAAACACTATGCAACTGCTGAAGTTTTTAGTTATTTAAATCATTTAGTGGCATAATTACAAATAAAGATTAAAACGAAATCTTCTATGCATATTTCAATGCGTCACGTCAGAACATAATTTCTTGAACGGCCAAGCACCACTTGCTCGAGCACGTTAAATTATGTTTAGATTCATTTTAATTGTTTCTTTGAATGAGTCACTTTAGTATTGAAAATGACCAAAAGCGCTTTGTCTCGCATTTATTGTTTAAAAAAATATTCTATTTAATTTACTTTTTTTAAATTAGAGCTTTTGTAAATGCAATGGTAGCACGTTATTAAAAGTTAATTTTTGAGATGCTCATGCAAATAATAAAATTTCAATTTTTCGCCTACGGATTTTTGTTGACGCCAAAATCCTCATCCCCAAAACATTATCATGTTCTGACATGATAATAAAAGAAACCTTTTATACCTCAAAAGAAACGCATCTGCTTTGTAAAAAAAACGTAATAGAAATTGCGAGATTATCCTGTAAAGAATGTTTCTTTATAACGAAATAATTACCTTCTCGCTGTGTTACAAATCTTTTTTTTCTCTTCTATAATTAACACTTGTAAGGTAATAATAAATGAATAAAAACGTGGGTAGAACACGTGATATTAGACACAGGCACCGCACAGCGTCTTTCAATCAAAAGTCCAACGAAATCGAAATTCTGATTAATAATGTTTTTTTATTAAAAGGAATATGCATTTTTTTCCAAGTTGTGATCTTTTCAGAATGTAGCATAATTTTATACTTGGCTGAGCATCAAGCACCGTGGAAAAAAATAGCGCACAGCGGAAGCAGCTTTGTTTTGTCTCTGCCGAAACCAAGCAGTGAAAAATTATTTCACTATCATCTGTTTTCGAAAATCTTAAATGCTTACTAAAAAAAATTCTATATTTCTTTGAATTCATTTCAGTGTATTTTAGTTAGTTCCACTGACCTATCGATAAAATAATAGCGCAATCAAATTTGTTTTTATTATGAATGAAAATCAGGACTTTGTTATGATATTTCTAGATTAAGTTTAGAAAAGGCATATAGAGGTTTAAATTCTAATATGATTTGAAGAAATTTGTTTCTTTTTTATATTCGCATGAAGGTCATTAATACATGTGGCAAGATAAATATTTAAGCATTCCGAAAATTATAGATGTAATACTAATCAGAAAGCATAAAATATTTTTTTTCTAAATTTGCATTAAAAATAATCAGTTCTTTTAAGAAGTAACCTAGATCATTTAAACCAAACAAATTCATTTGTAAATCATAAACCTTGACATTATTTAATCCAACTCATATTATAAAATTTTTAAAAAATAATTTTAATTTGATATTTTGAATTATGTGAATGAACTGTGAGTTCAGTTCATGAATGAACTGAGATTCATTCTAATATTCTTTCCGAAGTTCAAAAATTTTCAGTCATTTTATAAGAAAACTAGTATGAATATTTGGGTACTCTCTGATTCTCATTTCTTAATACCATTTAAAATATTCCTTAAGGTACAATAATCATAAGGTGCATTTCCGTTAAATGACATTTGATTTAAATTTTCATGCTAGATGTTTAGGTCATAAGTGAGTAATAATAAATAATAAATCAGGACGTTAAAGGAAATCATAAGTAAGTAATAAGAAAGTAATTTTTTTCATTAAAAGGTTCTAAAATGAACTGAAGATAAAAATATTATTCTTTTTTTATTTTGAATTTTTTGAATTTTTTCCTCATCATTCATATAAACACAAAAAGGGTCACGAAGAACTACATAAAATATTTTTAAAATATTAGAAAGAAACTTTCATTGTATTTATTGTAATAAAACCGTTATATGCTTTAGCTCATATAAAAATTATGGTGATATTTTTTAATATATTTTTAAACGCAGTATGCGTGATATCGAAGCATTTTGTTTCTCCTGAAAATGACTTCTAAGTACCATTCCATAAAAGTGTTTTATAACACTTTCTGTTTTATCATCATCACATTATGAATTGCAACACTAATATTTTCACAGATATTCAGATTTTAAATTTTGGTTTGCAAATTCTAAGAAATAATTTCTAATTTTAGTGGATCTGCCAAAATTAGAGGTTAATATAAATCATATGCAATTTTTTAGAATCATGGCTGGTGTAGATTTATTCGTAGGAGTTGTAATTAATTGCAATGATTTGGACAATTTATTATTTCATTTTTTTTATCAAGTCACATAATTTTACTCACCACATCTTAGTAAGATTTTGATGAAACATTTTAGCAGAAATATAATTTTCAATATCATCCTACAATTTCAATATCATTTTGAAATGTTATTTTCATTGCCCACTTCACGATTTCAACATTTCAGCACACTTCGCGAGAGCACTACAGAGGTTGCAGAACTTTTTTCTCAGTACTCAGATTTATTAAAAAAATATTTTTGATTGCATCGTAAATGATGCATAAATAGCGAAGAAAAAAAATATTTCTGTTGTTGGAGCCGCAAAACTGAACCGCGTATTCTGATCTACGAGAATATCTGAAATTAGTACTAGTCGAATTACTTCTATTCATTTTTCATATTTTTTTCGCAGACAAAGGAAAGGAATTTAATATTGCAAATTTCTTCAATTGACATATTATTTAAACCTTATTTTTTATTATAAATCAATTTTTATTTAATGATATACAAAGAGAAAATAGAACATAATTTAAAGGAGGGGTTGCCCCTTAAGCGCACCTGCTTTAAATAAATATAGATTCAACAAGTGTCGAAAATCTGCTTATTTAATTCATTTATAGAACTTAAAATTTCAATTTATAAATTTAAATATGGAGACTTTATACAATTAGAAACTTTTCAAATAACCTTTATTGTATTGTTTGTATTTGAATTGAGGTAATATTAATGTTATTGCTCTTGTAATATTAATGCTATTGATCTTGGAATTAATAACAAAGGAATAATCTAAAAAAATTGCAATAAAATAATGTCTTGAACTATTTGTTGAAATGAATGCAAACAAATTTAAGACAAATGCCTCTTATTTATATGAGCAAAGTCGCCAAGGGCAAATGCTCCTCAGACTCAACAGTTTTCTTCCATTTCCTCAAAAAAAATTTGCTGAGGCTGACTCGGCATGCTGTCCAACCCGGAGGATCACCCTATCGTGTCACGTGACCACCCTACCCCATCCACTTAGCGCACGAGGAAAAGAAGGAACTTCAGAAAGTGAAAGCGAACTTTCTTGAAGCGCTTTTCAATCCCGAGCCGTCGTCGGTGGAGGACCCTAGCCGCTCTGTCTTCTTCCTTTCGTCACCTTGGAAACGGACATGCCGGGAGCTTGACGTCAGGTGAGGGATGCTCTCTGAGCGAAAGTTTCCGAATCCATAAATCAAATATGCAGCATTGCTTTATAAGAATTCTGATTTTAGAGTTTGCGCAAAATCGTATTTACTGAGACATAAAATTCTCGGAAGGCATTGTTTTTGTGGTGTTTAAGGATCTCGTGTTGGAAAATATTTCATCGTGCAGGTTCTAAAAGCAATAAAATTATGAATTTTTTTAAAAAAAAATTGGAAATTAAAATCTGGTGATGAATAATTTAATGCTGTTATTATTTGCGAATGAAAAGAAATTGGAGGAAATTTCAAAACATTTTAAAAAGAAAAGCATGCTTGAGTCAGGTAGTAAAATATCCATATAATCAATCTATCGTTTTCTTTCCTCGCAATTGAGGATTTAAAATTTACCGAAGAAAAATTTATTTCTATTCAAACATTTGAAAAGATATGAATAGAACCATTTCCATATTTGTTTTTATATATAATACCTTTTATCTTTTAATTAAAATAATATTTTATGTTTATATCATGTTTGAACATAACATTTTAGTTTAATATTTATTTGCTAGCATTCCTTATGCAGAAGGCATGTCTATTACATTAAACATTTGTTCTGTATTTACATAAATATATATTCTCTGTTGAGTGACGCTTATCACAATGCTGCTTGCCATTTTTACCTTACAAGCTGGTGCTAAGTTTTGTTTATATTTCTACACTTATGTTGTTATTCCTGTCTAAGATTGCAAACGTATTATTTTTAATTATTTCAAAATGCATGTGGCAAGTTTTAAATTATGATAAAAATAATCTACGAAAAGTTTCCGTATTAGAGTGTTCAGTGTTACAGTTTATTATTTTATGACAGTTCATTTATAGAATTTTTTTTAGCATCCACTTAAGAAATAAATGCTATTGAAATATATTTAACATAACAAATATATACCAGTTCTACGCTCAATTTTTAGTGTAAAACGATTATTTTAATTGAGGAAGTATTCATTTTTATCCAATTTGAAATAACAAAAGAGAAAATTTCCTTTAGTTGAATATGAAATGAGGCAAAGAAATTGATAATAGTTATTGTAGTCTATGCTGCAATTCTCCATTATGTCTCGTATGCTATTGAAGTGTATTCGTATTTTTTGCATAATATTATATATCATCCTTATTAATATTAATCATAAATATTTTCATAGTATTTTTTATAAAATCAAGTATTTTTGTAAACCTCTCTGCATTAAGTTAACTATAATATTCTGAAATATAGGTGAATGTGTACTCAAAAATGATATCATCATACAATGGAGCCTGGATGGATGGTATAAAAAATGTTGCCATCGCTGATTGCGAAACTGACTTTAATACTTATAGACTGGAAACAAATTTCCTGTACATCTGAAAATGAATTTTAAGAAATTCGAATTTTTAATAACTCTCTTATATTTCCTTTTTTAGTAGATAATATGAATTTTGCTTCAAAAAATGGACTGCCTTAATTTCTGCATAATTAAAGAAGATTAAATATTGCTTTGGGCGCACTGTTGGTTCATAGACCTATAATCAAATTTATACAACTTAAATATGGATAGTTTTGTGTTAGTCAAAATTTGACTGAGAATTTTTCAAATATTTAAACAGTTTTCTTCCACTTTTGATTGAATTTCATAGCATTTTAAAAATAGAATTTTTTCTTTCAAATTAAATTAGAGTAAATGAATTTGAGAAACTGTACTAGTAAATACTTAAAAAATTAGACTTAAAATTTAAAGACTTCTTTACTGTACATGGCACACTACATAATTTACAGCTAACGTGTCATTTGATAAACATTTTTTTTGAAAAAAAAATCCCTCTCTCTTTTTTTTTCTTCTTTTTTTTCTTTCCCTTTTTTGTTCTCAATGGGGCAAAATGAAATGTCATCGTCATTTGTCAGAAAGATAATGCGATGAACGAAACTTTTTATTGATACGTATTTCATTGTAACAATTGAAAGCATTGTCCGAGAAGAGATTCAAAATTATTTTATAGTAATTCAATCGCTTAGTAATTCAATTGTGTTGTTAATGTCATAAAATTTTAAAACAATATGTAAACAGCATACTTGTTATTACTATTACTTCGAAATTATTTCCAGAAAGCATTAAATTTCGTTAGTCGTAAAAACTGACTAAAATTTTAAAATATACATTTTTAATTGAACATGTTCTGGTATAGAAGTCGTTAATTTCCAAATTTCTGGATTCAGTCCTTCAACAAACAAAGGAGATTATTTGCATAGCGGTATAATAAAATTTAAGAAATATGCAGAGACAATAAGAAATTTTCAAATTTATCCCAAGAGCTGTTGTCATTGCAGTCATCGTCAGCATATGAAAACATCTATAATATACAGTTTGAATGCGTTGTAAATTGCATGGATATGGCACCAACCGATAATTTGACGTACTCCCTATGTGTGGCAATAGCTCTTAGGCCTCAACCGTAGAGGTATTACAGTATTCCGGTCATTCAAATCAATCCGAATAATTTAAAATGGAACAGTAGAATTTTTTTCCTCTCCACTTATATGGAATTTTTGCACACTCCATAAAGGTGCTGTCTCTACATAAAAATCGAGCAAGGCTTCCTGGGGATCCATAGCATTAAATTCGTTTGACCTTTAATCAATGTCACATTTCAGTTGTCAGCTCCACTTGGAACGGAAATAGAATTAAAATATTAAGAAAAAGTGAATTAAAAAAATTTGTACAGATATTTATCTCAAAATTTATTATATTTTTCTTTTAATGTTCATTTACATACTTTTCAAATAATTTCTCTAACAAATTAAAAAAATTTTCTCTATTTTATCCTTTAATAAATGCGAGTTAAAAGAAAAAATGATTGCCATATTGCTAAACTTCTATTATTTTTCCTTCATTATCTGATCGTGAAACATAAAGCTTACCTTTCATTTGTAATATCTTTCATGTAGATGAAATCTTGAGATAATTTTTAATAAATAATTCATAAATTTTATTATAATAAAAGAATGTGATGATGCTCACATGATGATAAGGAAATGAATGAATGAGTGAATTTTATTATATGATATAATGATGTGAATATTTCTCTTATGATTTGATATACTATTTTGCCATTATAATGTTCAAACACTACATTTTTCTCTACCAAAAATATTGTAATCAGTTACAATTTTAAAAAAAGGGATAAACTTTTTGCGGTAAAGAACCCCTTTTTTCTGAGAGATTAATTTGGTTTATGAACATAAAAAAATTATTTCATTCATAATATTATATTTTACAGTCATTTTACTAGGACTAATATAAGCATTATTCGGTCATTCGCTTTACGTATAAAATCTAGAGGTATTTGTATTTTCTATCGATATGCGATGATAAAATAGTGTCTTTTGTCAAAATGTAAATGATTCATATTTTTTGTATGAGATGGGAAAGTCAATAGGGCTTATTGGATTGAATTGAAGGGAATTCAAGCAATGGAAAAGAAAGTAGTCTGTATCATCGGAATCACATGAACATTTCTGATGATAAGCACGAAAGAAGGTATTTCTAGTGCAATGAAGAATTATCTCCAAACATGCTTCGAGTGATTAAAGGCACGCTAACGACTGCTCGGGATGTTTGCGAGAGCAGCAATAAGCCGAGAATCCGACGGCGAAAGCCGCACGAGCCTTCATCAGGATTCTTATCACTCATTGAGGAATCCCAGGAGAAAAAAAAATGCATTAGGAAATACTTGGAGACAGGTCATCCACAGAAAAAGTGTTCCTATTCTGGTACCGGTTCGACGAGCTAACCGTCTACCACCATTCCTAATAGTTCTAAATTGACTCTTTAATAATGAGATATTTTTACATGGCTAACATAGGTGGTTGAACAGAAAGAAAAAAACGAACATGCGAGAGAGGAGTGAGGAAAGAAAAATATGTAGGAAAATTCGTTTGGCATGTAATTGGCACTTGGATTCACTTTTTGAAAACCTTGGCCTTCTAAGTGGCGTTGCTTCATGCGAAAGTCAAGGACAGCTACTTTGCATAATTGAGTCTTGT
The DNA here is from genome assembly GCA_026289955.1 of Argiope argentata. Lineage (NCBI taxonomy): Eukaryota > Metazoa > Arthropoda > Arachnida > Araneae > Araneidae > Argiope > Argiope argentata. Next base: position 3,567,955 of record JAOUZG010020767.1, on the reverse strand, counting down.
CGATTCTCTGCTTTTATTTTACATTCTAGTTATAGCTGACGGGACTGAATGACGAAGAATTAGACGATGCTTGAATTTTTTTTAAAGTAGTTTAATGAACTTGGTTAAATTTTTTTCATTACTTCTTTAGTTTAAGTGTATCCCTATTACTTTCAAAAAACATGTTAAAATATTTGGGTTTCGTTATTTTATGATTGCAATTTTTGTTGTAAAATCTATAGAGAACATGCGCATTTAATTTGTATGCCTCGTAATAATGTAGCGGTGAAAACTGAATGATTTTAAATTATCATTTTTCACAAAAAAATTAAGAATTGAATTTAACTATAGTAAATGTAAAAGCTTGAAGATGTACTTGCAGTAGTTATTCCTTCCAAACCAATATCGCATACACGCTAATAAAACATACTTGCATATTCTCTGATAAAAATGTTAGAACGTCCTACCACCCCACCACCACTAAACGTAGTAGTATCGACAGGATTTGTTGTGGCCAGAGTACACCTTGCATGATATTGACGTAAAATAGTTATGAACACTTTTACAGAATTTAACGTGTTATTATTGGTGGGATTTTTGGCGATTAATCCGTGCATACGATTAACATTATCTGAAAAGGTTTTAGATTCATTTTTCTCAAACAATTAAAACTAAAATTTGACACAATTTGAATTTCAGTCACAAAATCCTCTAAAAAATTCAATATATTTATATCATTGTTTGTAAGTTCTGATATTTACATGTTTCTGAAAATGCAGATTGACAGAAGGTCTGCTTGTTGAATTTAGCTGAAATTTTAATAGTTGTCAATACATAGATGTTATATTCGTGGGTCGAATTCTATCCGTACAGTTCTCTTCGATTTGCAGTCATCGTGCTAACTTATATTCTAGCCTACGTCCTGGCAAAGAGGTAACGCGTCTTCACCGCCTTGGGTTCGAGGATGGTTATTCTTTATCCCTGTTACCTATGAGATGTGTGACTGTGTCCCTCCTTTCTAGAAAAAAGGACCTGTGCAAGCGAATGTGATTCGTGATTACCTAAGACTTACTCTTGGCCCTAGTTGGCGCTACTTCGAAACAAGGGACGCTTGGCTTGAATTCCCTGATGCATCTGCGAGCTTGTTTATGACAATTGCCATTAGAAACAGCAACTTACATTCAAACAGCCGAACCGACCGATTACCTTTAAATGTATTTTGCTCAAAAAGTCCAGAGAAATCTACAAATTTAATGCAAAGACACATACCAAATTTCATCCGTCTGACCCAAAGCGGTTTTGAGTTATCTTTGTCACAGACAGACTGATAATTAGACATTTCATTTAAAAAATGAGATTTCGATCCCAGAGATTAATATGAAGATTCGTCAAAATTTGAATTCGAATTTTTCTATGATTATAATACATTCTCCATATTTCAAACACGATAAAATACGAAGGACTGCTTTTGAATAGGATAACTTTAATTGTAGTAGCTTTCAAGCATTGGGGTGGAAAATTAGCTGACAACCTTCGCTTCAATGGGGCCGCGGTGGCCTTTTGGTAAGGACTCCGATCGTGAGCCTTAGTGTTTCAAGTTCGAGGCAAAATTTCACCAAAGGAACGTCGTGTAAGCGGGTCTTTTGCATGTTAAATCCGTCAGGAGCAAATGCTCTCCCGCTGGTGAGTGTGATGTGGAGAGGAATTGCATCAATTCATGTGTCGCCCTCGTCATCTGACAAAAGTTCAGAATTACAAAGCCCATCCCAAAATAGCCTTAATGTGACTTTAAAACGCGACGTCAATATAACTGAACTCCTTTCCAGCATTTCGAACTCTATTAATGGGAGGGCATTTAACTCTTATCGCTAGAATTTATATGCTTCCTGTTCTTTGGAATGAGATTCCAAAATTGGTAACCTTAGATACTGAAGCCCAGACTTAATCAGAAAGTAGAGGTAGCGATTAATCCTTGGCTCAATATGGATATCCTGCTATCCAATATTTGCTCGTGGTTTTTATAATAATCTAACCACGATTTGAAATTGTTTTGACTATATTTTGCCTTGTAATAAAGTAGTCATCAAAATTGTATGTATTAAAATGCCTTAATAAATATTGAATTCCTGAAATACTCTGATAGAATATCTTAAGTCGTGATTATTAAAATTATAGTTTTTATAAAAGCAAAAATTCTAATTGAAAAATGAATCAAAAACGAAAATATCCAAGATGAACATATCAACGTTTTACTTTTAAGATATTTAGAAATTATTTTTAAAATAGTCAAATAATTCATTGATAACACTTTTTATTTAGTTTAAATGGTTAAATGCAAATCATTATAATTTTTTAAAAAATATATAGAAGAAGTTTTCTAGGATTGAAGATATTTTGTTTTTAGCAAGGCTGTAGCTTTTTAATGAAAGGTCATTACTTGTGCTCTTTACAAGTAAAAGCATCAGAAGACATGACACACGGAGTGTCTGGTTGTCAGTGATACAAATAAAACGCCGAGGCTAACTGTTTAGCCTTTGACCTTCTGCAGAAAGCTTTTACTTGATCTAAAAGATATTAAGGTGTTAAAGATGTGTTATTTTGTATTTCTGGATTACTTGAGATTTTGTAGTCAGTTGAGAATCTCGTCATCGATGCCTTTTGAGTCCTGAGTCATTGGTGATTTAGTAGGAACTCCTTTGAGCTGGTACAATGTAAAAACTTAGATCTCTCGCCAGTATTTAAATTCTCGTTTACTGCTTAAAATGAAAAGGTGAAAGAACTTTTTGAATTAAATAACAATCATTGAAACACGTAAAAAAAGTGATTTGTTTCCCTGCAAAAACAGTGATTTTTAATTCGTTGTTGTAAAACTGTTCCTTTTAATAAAAATTCCTTTTCTTACCATATTTAAATTTCTTTGCATTTTAAAGAAAAGTGAATAATTAGACCTATTACATTCATTACTTTTTTTCGTTTATTCTATAAATAGATTACATTCCTTTTAAATTTTAGAAAGTAAGGAATTGAAGAAAGGTAACATCGTCGCATACTTTTTTCTTACAATCAATGTCAAAAGCATTACATTTTAATAAATTAAATTACATCAATATGCAAAAGTATTATTATTTTTAAAATAGTTCATTAGAAGTTATGACGTCACTAGTGTGATATCAATATAAAATGATTGAAAAGGGTTTTGCAATTTCTCCATATTTCCGACTTGTTTACTAGTTACACAAACTCATAAACACAGACAATGTTTACTGTTTTTAGTCCTAAATTCAGACTTAGGGAATTTCTACTTCAAACCAAAAGTAATTATTTGAAGAAATTAATTTCACTCAAACAGCTTTTTCCATTGAATAATTATATCCTTTTAACATTCGGTTTTGTGCAGATACAAATATGTCTGTTAAATACAGCTCAATGGATGAAATTTCTGATTTATAGTTTTTATATTCTGTTTTATAAATATAGCATTATTTACCGAGGAAAAAGCCCTACGATAACGAATTATTATGAGATCAGTAAGTAAAATTGTGATTATACTTATTCCTTAAAAGAACAAAATATAATGAGGTATACCTCGTTGAAATTTTGAAAAATAGAAAGGTTCTGAAATTCTCTTAAAAATTCAATGAGTTTTTTTAGAAAATCTAAAAAAATACTAGTATGCAATATGCTATAAAAAATCAAATAAACTTAATTAAAAACCATGCTTTGTATTAAAATTTTATAAGGTAAAATATGTAAAAGATAATTTTTAATTATCGTGAAAAAGTAATAAATAGCTTAAAATTTTGCTTTAATATTTAAAAGTAAAATGTATTAAATATTAAAAAAATATTAAATATACTAAATTTATAGAAGGCTTTAATTTAATTATTACTTAAATTATTCAAATTTCTAAGTGATTTTTATTTAATTTAACAAACTTTGCCTTTGTAAGCTTTTTTATTACAATATTATCGAAATGATAATCTCGTATATTTTTGATATTTGTGCTGTTATTCTATGAATTCGAAGGGAGTTAATGAAAAATTTCACAAATTTTTCATTGATTTTACTTTTTTTCAGGTTTAAACATTAAAATCCTGAGAATTCTCTGTAAAAATGACTACTTACTGAATTTAAAGACAAATTGTTGGAACTTCCCTTTAAAAAATTGACAGATTTGTTGTTTCTTCAAAAATCTCTCATATTGTAAAGATTTTAATGTTATAAATGAAATTTATTTTAAGGATCAAAATTCTTTTTGCATTTTGTATCATGCTGTTTATTTATTATGATTTTACATATTGTTATATCGCGTTCCTGTACTTCAGAATAAAATGTTTAATTCGACGATTTGTATGAATTTGTGTGAGTGAAAATAATTTCTAAATGTAATAATTTTTTTTTTTTTTTTTTTTTTGCTTTTGGAGAAGAAATTCTATTAAATTGAACTGAGTACTAAATGAAGACAATCAAATCAAAATCTTATATATTGAGAAACGGCCGAAAGTTTTTCTATTATTTTATAGGGATATCATGTTAATGATCTCTTTGTTAGCTATTTTGGTACAATACCAAATTGTACCATATATACAAAATACATAAAGTACGATTTGGTAATTTTTAGGCTAATTATACAATAACTATTAGAAACTTTACAGTAAAAAATATTTTCTTCTTTAAAGTAAAATGTATTGTTTTTTGTACTTGTATCCTTTGTTTCATTTAGTTCCCTCTTTTATTTCAGCAATCAGTCTTTTTATATAGGAACTATTCAAAATCATTAGTTACTTCAATTTAAAAACAAACTGTATAAAGTCAATCCTTACTTAGGTCAACAAAGAAAATTTTTATTTTATTTATTTTTTATTAAATAATTACAATTAATATAAATAATTTCTCAAAAAGTTATCGATTATCACAATAATTGAGCTCACATTCTTCACTTTTAAGTAAAAAATGCATAAATCCTTGCTCTTTACCGGTTCAGCCACCGCCCGTTAATTTCAATTTTCATTATAAACTAGTAGAACTCTATTTAAAGTTAATTAAATTAAATTAATTAATTGATATTTGAAAATCATTGATATCTGTATTAACAGCGAGTGTCATCCACTTCAAGTTTTAAAAAAATGTACTTGTTGAATTCGAGTGGATGAATAAAAATTATTTTATTAACGATTGAACATTTGAACAAGATATACATAGGGAGAGTGTGAATTATCAACACACATTGAAAAAAAAAAGAAAATGGAGCTAACTAACCATAGCAAAACTAGTTAATTTTCAGTATCGCGTGCATTTCTGTTATATAAGTTGTAAATCAGCACAGAATGATTGCTTATTTTAAAACCATGCTCACTATTTAACAATCATGTTCTCTCTTTTTCATCATTTCTGCCCTGTAGTAGCGACAACGACCTCCGTACAGGCTGGGCAAAAATTTGTTTCTGAATTAATAAATTTTACAACTACCTTATGTGTTCAATTTCGTTTATTACCAGACTTAATAACGAATTAAAAAGATAAAGTTTTACGAATGGTCAACTAGATCTGAGACGTAAATTAATAAAGAACTACATTCTTGTTGACGTGCGTTAATTTTATCTTTCTTCTAATGCCCTTTTACGGCTGAGATTATTTCTAACAACTGAACTCATTCAACTCTGCTCTCGCACACATCGGGTCATGCTTCCAGCGAGGTCACTTTTCTACATGCGTTTTGAGAAATTTATTGTTTTTGTTATTTAAATTTCCTCGTAATCTCTTTGGCTGCTGCTGTTATAAAAATCTCCACTTTTTATTTAAACTATATCATCTCCCCCTCACACCCTTTTTTGTAATGGAACGTCTCAGAGAAAGCAAAACAGCAGGTGACAAGCCCAAATTTTCTTCCTGTCTTGCTGGTGTATTACGTAAACTATTTTTATTTCGTTATGTTCTTTATTCCTTTTTCTGAGCAGGCAGTTTTAATGTTTAGGATCCTCATCTTTTATACACAAATTTTTATAGCCTTTTACGCCCCAGAGGGCAGGTTCAGTTGTTCTTGAGGAGGTGATTGTTTTATTACAAATCCATTTCGTTATAGCCAGCGTAAAATGTCGAATTTTATTTTATTCGCAAATGGGGTTGTTGTTCTGGAGACGGGTCTTTTTGTTTTGATACAGAGAATGGAAGTTGGGGAAAAAGTAAACTGCACAGTTTGTGAACTTTTACTTCGAAGTGTGAATGATCTTTCGCCAGATAAGAATTCTTTCAGACGGAGAGTAGAGTATTGAGTTTTGAAAGCTAAATAAATATTCCCATTTGGAAACCTCATACAACGCCAGGCCGTGTGTTATTTTTAATTTAATTTAATAGCATTGGCAAAAATTTATCCAAATAATAACTTATTTTAAAGCGTATATTTATGTAAAAACCTTTCCCATGTTGCTTTTTTAATGCAATTTTATTTATTTAACGAAAATTTTGCAATTTGGGATAGATAATAAGAATTTGCATATAAGATAGGTTTTAAAATCAGTTATATATATATATATAAGTGTGTGTGTATGTAGATAAATCGATAGGTAGATAGATATAAATGTTTATTTATTTCATTACTGAGAATTTTAATTTTTCGTGTCTTAAACTCCTTTGTTGAATTTTTAACTATAAACTGTAATTTTGTTTTTAAATAAAAGGAAGAAACCATTTGTACGTTTTGTTTTCGATATAATATTACGTATCACCTTAGAAAAGAAATATATAAATTGAAAATGCTAGAAAATTGATTGTTACATTATAAATTGTATTGATTGTTATTCTTCGATAAAAGTAGCTAAAGTAAAATAAATAATTAAAAATTGAAATGAAGAGAATGTGATTAATTTATTTTAAACTTTCTTTTATTTAAAATATTAATAAAATAAAATACTGTACGGGTCCGATTTTCGTAACGCTGCAGTCGAGGCAGAAACGCCGCAACTCATTTTACAACTTTGTGCTGAGAGATGACTAGATATTTTCCTCTCGTCGATTGCACAGCGAATTTCAAAACAAAAACGTCTTTGTTCACTCGACGTATGTAACGTGAGCATTGGATTGGTCTCAGAAATTGGTCTTACGGATGCCAACTACCTATTATTGTTCTTCTAATACATTCTAAGATAAACAACCTTCATTTCTTGTTGCTCATAAACGGAGTATGCAACGAAAATTTTTAGAATCACCGAAAAAAAATGTAGAATTTGATGTACCTCCACGCTTGCCTCCCCTCCAAATACACTTTTGTAATGATGTTTGTTTGTCTGTGGACAATATAACTAAAAAGCGTTTTGAGCTAGAAGTAAAAGTTTATATAAGAACGTATGTAAACATTACATTTGTAGATTTCTAACAAATGTTACAGAAATCCATTAAGTTGAATTCAGTCTATCCATCCAGCTCTTCATGTACATGTAAATATTATAAGTGCAAAGCAGACAAAGCTAGATAAATAAAATTTGGTCCCCCGTTTAGCATATAAAATGTTTATTTGAAATAAATTTTGAACCAAATCTATTGTAGATCTGACTTTTGTTGGTCTGTACTTCTCCATAACTCCAAGACATAAGACTTGAATAACTGAAATTTGTCATTTGGGTTTGCTACTTCAATTATTAATCTATGTCAAATTATGAAGACCATCTGTCGCAGGAAAAAGACTTTTAACTACGCATTCGATTTGTAAAGTCGACAATTTTCGTACAGTAGATTAGCGTTGAAAACTGATATTTCGCAACTATTACTGATCTGTACCATGAAATTAATATACAAGTACTGGTTTCCATTGCTGTAATGTGAGAGAAGTACTGGTTTCCAGTACTCAACTCTCATTTGCGAGAGAGAGACAGACTGAAATAAAATATCCGAACACTTCTGGCATTCACTCGCTCTCCGAAGGTCCTCAGTGATACGTGGAGGGAAGGGGAGTGAGGGAGAAAGCTTCAAGAACACAATTCCTTTTTTCAATTCCTGCAATTAGCTCTTACTCCACACTCTCCCTATACATATATATATGTGTGTATGTATATAT
>JAOUZG010020767.1:3541697-3559526 GCA_026289955.1 Argiope argentata | reverse complement strand
TGTGTATATATATATATATATATATATATATATATATATATATATATATATATTCAATCGTTAATAAAATACTTTTTATGCATCCAATCAAATTCAAGTAAATTTTTTAAAACTTTTAGTAGATGACATTTGATGTTAATACAGTTTTTTCAAATATTAATTCATTAATTTTGTTTAATTAACTAAACACTAATTTTCTTGCCTTTATAATATTCTTTATAGTAGTTGTAATTGTAGGGTCGGGATAGCCTAGTTGGTAGGGCCTTAGATTCACATCCCTTCTGCAGGAAGCTCAAGCCTGGTCGCAAAGTTCTCCGTGTCAAGAGTTATACCACTAGGGGTACTGAATCAAATGTGATCTTTATTCGGGTGCTCAGAAGGAAGCTACTGCACTCCTCCCTTCCATTGAAAAGTAGAACACGGAATGAAAATTGAAATTATTTAATAAAAAAGTAACTGAAATAAAAAATTTCCTAATATCCAAAGTAGGAATTGATTTAAAAAATATTTTTTATATTACTTGTTTAAATATGTGTTTCTGTACTATCAAGTTTTCTAAAGGAAAATCTACAACTGAATAGCCAGTCTACAAATAATATCAATTAATGAAGAGTGTGTAATGCACCCCTTCAGTGAAAATAGATCGTTAATAATGATCTTTTATAAATCATTAAAAGGGAATTAAATGATATATGCAACAATCGTTTAATCCATGTAAAAAGCTACATGTTTTGAAGATAGCATAATAAACTGAAATAATCCTTTTACTTGATGTCGTCCTTGCCAAGAGCAGAAGAGTTCAAGTTCATCTTCTTTTAGCAGATTGGGAAGCAGCTTCTTCTGAACTGGAATTTTCTCCTTTGTGTTTGTTTTTACTTTTTTCTAGAAAACATTGCTCATATACGTCAGAAATCATTGAAAATTTTCCTTCAGAAAGCCTTTTTTTTCAGTTTTGAGAGCCGTCTCTGGACAGATGAGCATGCGCAGTCAACTTGACAGAGTTTTCCACTTTCTCTTCTTGATACTGTTTAAATTTTCTCAAGCTTTTTCTTTGTTTCTTTAGAAACTTTACATTTCCTTTTTCACTTTCAAATTTCTCTAAAATATACGATGCGCTCTCTGTGTAACTGATACAAAAGTAATTTCTAAAAAAAATCGATGAAAGGAAGTCAGTATCAGGTAATATGAGGGATCTTGGAAACTATAAGATGCAAGTTAAATCAGTTTTAGGTAACATGAGGGATTATGTAATGAAAGGCAAATCAGTAGTAGGCAATAAGAAGGATATTGGAAACTATGTGATGAGAAGTAAATCAGTGTTATCTGGACATCTAATCCAGGGTCGAAGCGTCTCATTTCCAAACATCCAAATTCCAAGAGAATGAGACCTTTCTTGTTACAAGACAAAATTTGTATTTTCACGATGTTCAAAGAATAACCATATTTCCTACTTATTTGGGTAATTGCGTCCTTCTTTGCAATGTTGAAAACCGAAATTTTGGATTTTTTCTATTTTGTTTCGTGTATTTCCAGTTTACTATAAGTAAAGATTTTAGAAATGTAAAAGTTTAAAATTATTCAATCTTTCACTCTCTATAATAGGTTCAGAATCAATTATGGTTTTTTAAAAATCATTTTATTAATTTGAATAATTGTTGTCCATATTCCCTGCATACTTTCAGTTTTAAAGGTATTTTAAAGTTGATGGTCATTGTGACATCATAGTAGAATTTTAGATTCGATTTCAATTTTTACATGGGTTTTAATACTCTCAGATGTTCTAATGTTTGAGAAAAAAAAATTAAGAGAATGGGGCACATTTTTATGCGAAATTTAATTCATATAGCCTTGGAGCAATATTTTGTATTTCATTCATAATAGTCTTCTTATAATTGTTTAAAATTTTCATACATGGTTAATGAAGCTATAATTGTGGTTTGTTTTTTTAAATAATGGTCATTTAACTAACAATTTATTGTGACGCTGTCATTCTCTCATAAGTATTTTCTTCAATAATAGCTGTTATTAAGTATTCTTTGTTTATGAATCAAAAATTCTCTGTAAGTTAAATATAAAGTAAAAATCCTAATGATGATTATTAAAGAAATTGTTCCGTTTTGTAAACAAAAGTTATTCGAATATATATAATCATCGAAATAAATTCATCGATATTTATAATTTTTGCAGTCTTAACAACCAATATCTTGAAAATGAAATATGCTATATTATTATTCCTTTCTGCCAAGGTGTTTATGCTTTATTTATGTGTTCGGAGCACATTTAATATTGAAGACGGGGGATTTATGAAGGGGGATTTATGATCTCTTAATAGGATGGATTGCCGCCGTTAACAAATTCTTTCATCTTTGTTTATTTGAAAAAAGGTTGTGAAAGGGAGAGTATTTCTTGTGGGAAAAAATTAGAAAAAGAAGTAAGCATTTTCAGAAAAGTGTTGACAACGATATATTTTTTAAAGAAGAAACAATGAAATAATTAGTCTTCGTAAGTAGACGACCTGAAAGAACTTCGGGCTTTTCTCATGTCTACAAAAAAATCGATTTACTTCTGCGCGTGGAAAGTTTATTACTTCTCATCATCCTCTGCATTCAAATATAACTCTCTACTGGAGATGCGACTTGGGATTTTGATAACATAGTGTTATCTTCTCGTGGCCCGTCCCCTTTTGGAGTGAGATTGTGTCTCGAAAAGAAAGGTTCTTTTATGTGCCGAGAAAGCATCTATTATCTCTTTCTGTGAAATATTAAAGGGTCTTCCTGCATTATGCGAGGCATTTACGGAAGTTAGCATTTTTTTCACGACTGAACGCTAAAGGGTTTTGCTTCTGCTGAATACTTTTTTTTCCGCTGAGTTATTCACAAAAGTGCGAACACTGTTTCCGTTGCTAGTTCAGCAAGTTCTGCAGCGAGTCGCTTCTTACTTTTCCTCGAGTTCATTCGAACAAGATCTTTATGCTTCGCTTATGAAATGTTTTATGCATGGTTCCTATGAAAGGATTGCGAAGTTCAAACTATTCAGTCAAGGGACCTCTTTGAAACTCTTTGCGATTCTTTTGAAGTTGAAATAAAAATGAATGATGATTAAAAGTAGCTGGGTTTAAATCATTTTTACTAAAAATGTGCTTTTAATTCTAACCATCTTACAGGACATTATATAAATAGCTATAATGAATTGTGAAGTTCAGTAAATTGTTATTATTTATCTCTATTCTTATATGTGGAACGTAATTTGATTGAATTTATAATTTGTCTTTTTTGTCATACATTTTAAATCTACAGGGTATTCTACTGGGGATTTCGAACTAGTTATAACAAATTACTCATTCCTTTCAAATAATTTGTCTCATTTTACATAAACTATGACTACCTGTTTTCCATTTTAAGCTTAAAGAAGAAAAACAGGTAAGGCAGAAAACGTAAGGCAAAAAAAATCTCTTTGGAGATTTTCGTATAAACTTTAAATAAGTTTTTTATACCACATGCTTACAATATATGGCTAAGAAAAAGGAACAACAACCATTAAGGATAATAAAATATTTTTCAATTAATTTTTCATTTCCAGCAATGTATACAAATCTACCATTAATGATATAAAATTACATTTCTGAATAAACTAAGGAAAAATTATATAAAAAGCTTGATCTTTTTAAAAAATACATTTAATCTATTGGTAAAAAAATCTGAAATGGAGCAATTGCATTTACTTACTAAAATAAAATAAAAATTAATTATTTTTGTGCATTAAATAAAACTATATAACAAACTTTAATCTATTTTGAAATGCATTTTATCCATTAGGTAAAAAAATGAGTTAAACAAAAACCAAAATAAAACAAAACACTTTTATTCAACAAAAAAAAATATATATATATATATTTTTGCGCGTTGATAAGTCGGTGCTTTGCGCATATTAAGAATTTTCTGAAATTTACTATCGACGCTCGAGCTCTTGTCACGCCACACCAAACTTAATTTCTCTACGTGAGTTACTCTCCGTGCTTTTGTTGTGAGTAATCTCTTTTGAAGCTAATTTTGTGGTTTCGTGGCACATAACCCGAGGAAGATTCCTTTGAATGCTCAATCAACCATTTTGTTTTCCTCCAGGCCAGAAGCCCAGTTCTTCTTTTCTGATCTGTGATCTTCACTCATGTAAATGAGTCGGTTCCTCTTGTGACGTCACTCAAAGGAGGCTTCCCGTCGAGAACAATTTTGCGATACAGACTTTATTGCTTTAATCAAGCAGAAGAAAAAAAACGAGTAGGCTTAGTTTTGTGTCTCTCTTTTTAATTTTGTATCTCTTTTGAAAGCGTTTATAATGAATGAGCCGAATAGTTGATGGAAGAAGAAATGTTAATCTAAATATTTTATATCAATACATTTTTTGTCTTAGAACAAAAATATTGAAGTGTCAAAACATTTGACCTCGAGAATTTGATGAATGGGATTCTGTATATCTCTTGCACTGAGATTCATTTTTGGAGTCGAACCTATTTTATTATGGTTATGGGAAATCAAACGCTAAGAGAGCCAAAGGACTGAAATTTGGTCTATAATCTTTTATCGAAAATTGTAGCTTTCTGGCTATTTTCGAAAGAGAATTTTGAAATTGAATTACTAAATCAGTTCTCTTATTTCTTTGTAAGCAAGGCACACACAAAAAAGCAGAAATATTTGAACAAATGAAATTTTTCACATTGTTTTTTTGTCAGAACTGAATATCTCTATTAACTTTTGTACTAAATGCGCATCGTGGTTAATTATTTGTAGGCCTGCCTATTCCGTTACGAATGAGTTAAAAGCAAATAAATACATAAATTAAAGTAGATTAGATGATTTAAAATTGCTATATAAATCAGAAGGGTGTATAAAAACACTATTTACTTTTATTAGTAGAAATTATCACAAAATCTTGTAATCTTTAGGTTTATATTTAATCAAATATATTAAAATTCAAATAGTTAAGAAGATTGGAATTCTTGATTCTCTTAATTTGAACAATAGTAAGCACACAATAAAATAAAATTATATTGCATGAAAGTTAATTTATTTTTTGAAGGCAAATGATACGAAATTTTTCTATGCTCTTAAATCTCCTTTAAACGGTACGTGTCTGATAAACGATTTCTAAAATCTCCAAAAAAAATTTATATGTTGACATAATTAGGAATCTCAAACATGTAGCAGATAATTATATTTAATAAAAACAGTTTTTTCCCCTTCCTTTGGAATTATAAAAAAATAAAACATATTACGAGTGCTCATTTTAACTATAATACAGAATCCCTGTAGAATTAAAAATCTGATTAAAATTAAAGGAAAAAACCCAGTATTTACATAAGGCCTTATTCTCTATTTTCAGGCAAACATTTATCCAAAATTTCTTAATGGCCGAAGGGGTTTTATTTTACAAGCGTTTCAATTAATGCTAAAATTAAATTAAATTAACTTAAAACACTATTTTAAAACTAGTAAGACTAATTCCTGTTCGAATCAAATATCACCAAGTTGCGAATTGTGTTTAATTTGAAAAATTAACAAATGATTGCAGATACTACCATAGACCCAATTTTAGAGCCAATAGAAATTCATGTTTAATGATGAAATGGAGTTCAACATTACCTACATCAGCTCATTCTTGGGTATCATTTTTTAGTTATGATTTAAAAATCGCTGCTTCTGAAGGATTTGACTATAATTTGCTGAATTCTTTCGTTCGTCAATGAATTTGACTGTTCGCATAGGATGGGATACAAATTATTGGAATCTGACAGTCTCGCGGAAATTCCCAATTTCGCGTTGTCGCTTATCACATCCACGCTATTTCCTGCGCAAATCACCGTCAAAAGTATGATCGAAGTGGATCACGAACAGTTACAGACGACGTAATGAGGTCAAATTGTGAGCATTTTCTCCTTCTGCTGGTGGCCGTGAAGAGTTTCTCGGAAAAAACAAGGTGAAAATGATCATTACCGAAAGGCTGTTAGAGGTCACTGGCAATAACAAAGAAAGATAGATGAGAAATTATGCCGCCGAAATTTGCCAAATTATTGAACCGTTACTCTGCTCCTCCTTTGAACAAAATTTGATTCTTTCGTGGGTCTTTGGAATCTTCCATTTTCTTTCTCTTTTCTTTCTTTCCTTTTTCGTCGACGGCCCGGGTGTCGGAAAAACCAAAGAAAAATGGTAGTTTCGTGAGAGCACTTTGTGCGTATGCTTTGACACCTTGCAATTAGGTAGCGGTTACGGTTAAATTGTCTTTTATAATCGGTCGCTCTTACGGATTTTGGGTGCCTTTTGTTTTACGATGGGAAGCTGTGCTGGTGGGCTCCTGCCTTACTTTATTTTGCTTGTTTTATCATTTTGTTTCTTTCGTGAATTGCTGATGGGTTACGGAAAAATAACAGTGATTTTAAATCAGGAAATTGATTTACTTTCGTGTTTTGATGAAGTGGAAAACAAAGGGGAGGATCATAGTCTTGTGTTTCTAATTCCGTTTCTTTGGGTTTGTAGATTAAGGTGTTTGCTTTAGATCTTCTGATATGAGTTAGTTAAATTCATTGGTGAATTTGTATAGTTAGTAAATCAGAGAATCTTTGGCCAAGGTTAAAATACTACAGTTTTGTTAAAAAGAGGAATACGATATTGCTTTTCATATTTGTATTAGCATTGTTGGTAGAATTGTACATGCATTTGAACTAATACTCAACCAAACCTGGGAAAACATATTAAATTAATTTTATTTTTTTATTCTACGGAGTATATTCATCTTCACACGAGTTTAGGAAATTTTTGCCTAAGTTATTTACTTTTTATATTTATGTTTGAAAGAAATTTGCTTTGAAATAAGAAGAAATATTATTTAATTCTTTATTGCTGTTGTTTTCTAAGTCTCTTGAATAATATAAACATTAATTTTTTTCAAGAAACAGCGTTTTCTAAGTGTACGGTTATTCTACAACTGACACTTATCTTATGCATATAGAAAATGCAGCGGTTCACACGATGTTGTGTAGAAATTTTGAAAATAAATTGCAGCTTAGAAATTGTAGAAATCCGAAAGTGTTATATTCCCTCTTTATTATTTAATAAAAAAAAAGAGCAGGTCAGTTTCAAACTAGATGTTATATTATTTTAAAACTGTACAATAACCTGATCGAAAGAATTCATTAGTCATCAACGTGGTGTACAGTTTTGATCCTCCTCAGCTTCTTAAAATGAGGGTTCTAATTATGATACATCTTTTTGTCATCATAAAAAAAATACTAGTAGAGATAATGTGCAAATTATTTTTAATTATCCTTAAATATTTTCCAAAATGTAAACAAATATAAAATACTAGTCCTATCAGCATGAAAATACTAGATAAATAAGCTATTAAAGTAAATAAATAAATGTTAGTAAATAAAATGCATCATATTGAATTAATACAAAAAAGCGATGAGTGCTCGTTCAAAGGATCCAAAATAGAACGAATTTTCAATTATCGAAGTGTTAAACATACATTAAAACTAATCAATCTTGTACCAGATCTACTCCAAGCGTGCAATTATCTGCAATTTGTTTGCATTTATTCTATTGAAAACGTCAATGCATGAAATTGACGAATAACTGATTATCTTGGTTACTTCTGAAGCATGTAATTGCGAAAATAATTTTAGCATATTACTGCAATCGTTGGAAGTAATCTGTATTGAACATACTTTGAATATAGTTGTCAGGTGGGAGGTAGATTATTTCTGCATTTAATATTCTCCAAATTTAATATTGTCTGCAATTTAATTGAATTTCTTAAGCAGTGAAAAAACTATAAAAACTATACAAAATAAAAAAAAATTCTAACGAATTTATTCTCGAATATATACTATTTAAAATTCTTTGAAGAATTCATCAATAATCGGATGTTATGAAATTGATTAATAGACATAGTTATTTTCTGAGGTTTTATAAAAAGGTATAAAAATTAAAGATAATTTTTATAAGATAAAAATATGGTGCAAAAATGTCCAAACACATAATCGATATCTAAAATAAATGCGTTGTATAATTTTTTTAAATTAAAAAAAAAGAGATTTTCAGAATGATTCTGAAACAAATTAATGTGTGATAATATGTATTATGAATGAGAAATCTAAATAAAAACTTAGAAAGCAAAGCTTTAAAAAGCCTTTGAATCTCTAGGCTATAATTGTTAATAAAAATATTATCCTTCTATTCGCTTTATTTATTTGGGTGAATTGCACAAAAATTTTTCCGATTATCAATTTATTCATACGTATTATTTTGAACTCTATACTTGAATATCAAAAATAAATAAGCAAACAGTTTCTGAACTGCTGTTTTGCTTCATATGTGAATAATTATTTGTTTAATAAGCTTCATAAACCCATCGTTATTTGAATGCATTAAACGAAAGATTTCCTGTCTACCAGTAAATTTGTTTGCATTCAATGAGGAATAAGCTTTTGTTAGAGTATTGTGCTTACGTGCTTGAAAGTAAATTACGCACGATGTTTGTTTTTCAAGTTCATAAAAGCAAATAAAGGCTGAACAATTGCTTCCCGAAAAGATAATTATAATTAATTAAGAGTTATTTCTAGTAAATATTTGTTTTGGGAAACAACTGACCAAATAACTGTTTTTCCATCTTCCTGTTTTGTTATCATTAATATGGAAAAGTTCTGGAAAAAATATTGGAATAAATGCAAAGGAATCTTATTTTCTGCCCTATTATTAGAAATTGAAACCGGAAATGCTATTACTTCCCCAAAATTAATATATATATATATATATATATTACCTAGTCCGGGTCAAAATATAGTTTTCTTAAAATAACTTACCTTATTTTTTTTTTTACTTTTTCGGTAAATAAACGCAAAACGTAAATCAAATATTTCAAATGTTGTAGAAACTGCATTCAAATCAAGTCTGTCTGTCTGTTCAAATAAATGCGAACACGAAAATTACAAAATTTAAGGAGATAGATTAATACATATTGTAGTATTAAACTTATACATATTGTACTTAAAATGTAGATGCATGACAAATTTTAAAATAAATGTAATGGAAGGTTGACCAACTGTCTGTCTATTCTTCTGCTTGCAAGTAAAAAAAATAATTCAAAAACGTAACAGCTAAATGAAATCTGGTTCAAAATACAAGCAGCTAAAATGAATAAACGTACAAATTAACTAATAAAAGTGTGATTCAAATTTGACCGATTGTTTTCTTACGCGTATTTAAATGTGATAAATATATAACTCAAAGATTTAAATAAATTAATTCTAGCATGCGAATTTAATAAATGACCCGTTGTAGTTTTCTGTCAATTTTTAATTTCAGTTCTACAGGTAAATAGCATCCAATGTACATATTAGATTATCTAGTACAAATACTCATGTTTTTGCACATGTCCATACACATATACAAATATATATGACATGCATGACGCTTGTAATAGAATAAATTAAAAGAAACGCAAAAAGATGGTATGTTAAACATAACAAAAATGCTAGATTTATTCTAAGGATATATATTTTGTTAAAAAAAAGTTCACAATTGTCATGCAATTGTTGCACATGTCCTGGGTTTCTTCTTGAAACAACGAAGCATAAAACCCTAAATAAAGTGCGAAAAGGAAACTTAGCATTATCGGTTTCACAGCCGACAGTTTTATGACTAAAGGATGAAAAATAATTAAAACCAACCAAAGATCCAGTCAACAGAAGAGAAAAGTTTTCACATTTTCTCTTTTGTTGGCTGTGTATTGTGTTAGTTTGTGGTATAAACTTTTTGAATAATTCATAATTGTTTATGAAATAAAATTAACATATCATTTTAAATCAACTACGTACCTTCGAGCATAAAATTTGTAAACTTTGTTGTGACTGTAATATATTATTTTTAAATAGTAGTCAATGTTTTGGAGTTATTTTATATTAAGCCACTGTCTGCAAAATTTAGAGATACCTAAAAGTGACTGAATTTTATTTCCACATTCAAATAACATTCGTATTTAATAAGCCTAAAACGAAGATTTTAATTTATACACATATATTGTTTTTTTATTGCAATCGCTTTGAATTGTTATTGGAATTTTTAATACATTCAGTGACATAGTGTAATAATCGAAAGCTAGTGAAATAATTTTGTTTATCTCCTCTGCTCACATTTGGCTTTAAACACCGAAGAAGGGCTGAAGCTGTTTTACTTTCATGCGTCTCCAAATACTTGCATGTAAGGCATCTTTAATACTTTTTTCCATTTCATAGTCTTAGAGTTGCTCTCAAAAATGCCACGTTCTATCTATTGAAGTAGTGAGAGTGAGTCGAAGGAAGGGGACAAATCTTCAAGCGCCAGTCATGGCAAAAACAATACAATTTTACATGTGTTTTAATTTTTTAAAATTAGATATGACCTAAGAAAACCGAGAATACAAAAACCAAAATTAATTTAATACCCGAATATCATTCACCTTTGTTCACCCTTATTGAAACGATTAAATGCGGTAGCAGTTTCAATAACTCTCGATTCTTAGTGCATTACACACATTAAGTTTTATCATACTCTTGATATACCGATGAAATGGGTCTATCTGAAAGGAAAGAAAGATGAATTAATATGGTTTTAAAATGCCATTTCTGTAACAGAAAAATCAAGAGAATATCGTATATTGTGTATACGTTATACGATGTGCATAGTTTTTTGTCTCTTACAGAGATGACGTTTAAAAAGAATAAGAACGGATTAATTAATTTTTATTTTTATTTTGGTCTCTTTTTTTCTTTTGCTGCATACCGATGATATATTTTAAAAAGAATTTTTCATTTTTTTTAATGTTTAAATAAGAATTTAAGAGTTTGGCGCACTCAGAGAAATTATCAATATAATATTTATTCCTCTATAGCAAACCGTTTCGGTAAATAGGTGTGATTCTACAATTTTAATTTTAATTACAATTATTGACTGTCTCTGAGAATTGTATTCCTTGAAATCACTCAAATTTCACTCTAAGATGGACTCTTTGTAACATGGCAGTACGCAATAATACTAGAATTCTAAAGATTTTAACTGTATCTTTCTCTCTACATTCTTCAACATTCTCTAACATTTTATGCAAATACTGTGAAAAAATATGAAGATTATAAAATTAAATCGTTCATAATTAGTTTAAATAACTCTAAAATTTCACTATTAAAAAACTATTGTAAAATATCTTTCATTTTTGACTTGCTAATCGTTTATTATTTATCTGTAAATTTTTCTTAAATATGTAAATATTCTTGAACTTGAAAGATTTCATAGAAGTAAAGAGAAAAGCGAATGGTTCTTAGCATCAGTATTAGAGAGGTAATAAGAGAAAAATATTAATACATTGATATCGAAATTCAAATGCCATGAGGGGAAGAAAAAAAGTGCCGTGCTATACCATTTCTTTTATTGAGATAGTATGTGATGGCATTATAAAATTAAGCGACTTCCGGTCTACTTTATTATTTCATCATCCTTATTTACAACTAAAGCTTGCAAAAAACAAAATGGCATCTGATGCATAGTATTTCTCCTTCCCTTTATGAGAATTAGTTGCAGAATATGGCATAAAGGCTCAAATATTGGTTTCCATAGTCTCATCAAAAACGGATACCATCTATATTTTGGTTACCCTTTGGTATGTCATGGGTGGTTTGTGTTAGTAACTGAATTAGTCCCTTCATCTACAAAAAAAAGGATGTACTGACTAGCATCCTCTATGTATGAACTCGAAAAAAGAGAAGAGAGACCAAAACGAGAGAAGCTGTGATGGAGTGACGTGAGGACAAGTGGTGTTATGTGGTAAAACGATGCGCGTGTGATGTGTTTTGTGGAATATGGAAATAGAAAACTATTGAAAAATTGCTAATTTAATACTGAAATAGCTTTATATCTTTTATTTATGAGGGTAATTAATTACTTATTAAGATATATTACACTAAAATGTTGTTGAATTCTATTTAAACTGAAGAGACATCACAGGACATTCCTTCGAAAATCCTCAAATTCTTCTCTTTCCGAGTCTGTTTCCTATCCCAAGGTCAACAAACGTCACATCACCATGGCCAGGGCGAGATGAGCCTAAGCAAAGAAGAGCCTTTGCAACGGCAGTGCATAAAGGCGTCCATAAAAAGCAATAACGCCTCACTGCGAGGCGTCCATGCGCGAATAATTATGTATATTTCGGGGTGCGAAACCTGTGATCTGCTCCCAAAAGTGTGGAAGGATGAAAAGGGAAGCGGCAATTTGAAGGGATGAATTGTGGCTTCGCGGAAAACTAATGACTCCGGGTTACTGCGTAATAGTGTACACAACGGCCAGGAAGTCGGTTTGCTTTCACACTTCGGACGGGGGGGGGGGGGGGGGAGCATTCCGAGGAGGAGTGTTGGCTCGGATCCTTCGGTATAAAGAGAAGAGTCTGCAGGTGTCTGGAAAAAGGAAATTGAGAGGGCGACAATTGAATTTTGTGAGCAGGGCTCCGTAGATACCAGCCAAGGGAGTTGCCGTCGACCTTGAGAAATCAGAGATTAAATTCACTGGCTAAATTTCTGGCTGGCTGAATATTTTTGTTGAATTAATCGCTACTAAATTTGAATTAATTTAATTTAATTCTCATTCGAAATTTACTTCCAAATTTGTAAAAAATGTTATCTATCAATTTTGATAATTTATTCAATAGTGAATGTAGTATGTATCTTTCTGCTTATTTGTGCAAGGAGAAAAATACAATAAAATAAAGTGAAATTGTGCTTTTTTCATTTGTACTTTTAGTTCATTGTCCCCCTACATATACCTTGTTCAAATTTCCAATCGTTAATAAAATACTTTTTATTCAGACGATCGAGTTCAAATACAATTTTTAAAATTTGTTGCGGAAGACACTTGATCGTAATTCAATTTTTTTAATATTAATTCACCAATTAAATTGAATTAATTTTTAATGCTTCAAATAGAGTTTTAACAGTTTCTAATGAAAATCAAAATCAATAGGCAAGAACTCAATCGGTAAAATGCGAGGATTTGGGTATTTTTCATGTGAAAGTCTAGAATGGGGGTTCAGTTCTTGCGAAAATCAGTAATTTTTTTGATAAATTATCTATATTAATTGTAACTTTTTAATACAAAAGTAACTAAAATAAAAATTTTCTTTGTTGACCAAGTAAGAATTGACATAAAAAGATTTTTTTAAAGAATCTTGTTTTTCTTTTGTCCATAAGTGCACTGCGCTTAGTTAAAATTTTATACAATAAGACAGGCTGATGTCAAGGTTAGGTTTGACATTCATGATTGGTATGTAGATTCCGTATATGTGTTAAATGCCATTTTATCACATCATTATATCATCTGGCACAAATTTATATATTGTAAAATACATGCTTATTATTAAAATGTTTGTAAAATTAAGTTTTGGTAATTTATCATATTACTTACTGGCAAAGCTATAAATATAATTTAAATGTATTAAATAATTTTTTTAAAAAATCAAGATTTATAGTTATTTTTGTTATGGTTCATTATATTCTAAGTTTTTAAGTGAATTAAAAAAATATTGAAAAAATATTTTTTGCTATTGTTCAGGCAGAGTTTTGAAGTAAAAATGAATAAAATTAGTGATTAGAATTTCTTTAAAAAGTACAGGTAATTTCATGCTTTATTATGAAAGAGTAGTATAATAAATTTTTTCTCTGTTGTAAATCAATAAAAATCGTCACAAACTATAATTTCTGGTTTTTTTTTCATTGACATTAGACGCAGACTTTGTAGCTGAAAGTTACAAATTCATTCACTTCTTTCTTGAGAATTTTAGTTACTCATTTCTAAAATTTGTCGCAGCACGCTTAACATCATGTGAGCATGGTATACTTTATTCATTATTTATACTTTAATAATTAATATTATTGGTTCATTGGTTTTATCATTTGTCCCTGAGATCTGTAATCTATGAGATAGAAGAAAATAAAGCGAAACTAAGTTTAATCTTAATCAAAGGCATTTTTTTGTCATTCCTTTTATAAAATACGTTTTTAAAGCCATTAAAATAATCTCAGATTTTAGTAGTTGCGTCAATTTTATAAGATTATGTTGAATTTCAGCAATTTCGAATCAGGTTCAATGGACTTCTCAACTCTTCCAGGAATGGTTTAAGTAAATAGTTTCTAGTTTAAAATAAGCTTTTCGAGTTGCGACATCCAAAACATTGAACTTGAGACGAAAAATGATGCAAAAAAATAAAAATAATACAAGCGACGTAAAAGGCCTTGCCAAATGATAGAAAGAACTGCGAGTAAAAAGAAATCGCTTGATTTACTAAGACAGATTGAAGGACAGAACAGCTAGGGTGGGTGGGGTTTTATATTCAAGCCCAGCATGTGGTGACGGTTGGAAAGTCGTTACAAAATAACCAGATTGAATAGTAGATTTGGAAACGCTGTCGTGGAGGAGGTCTTACTATCAGGAGAAAAGCTCCGAAGTAAATGGATAGAATTTTCTTCAGACAAAGCAAACAAAGATAGAAAAATAAACATCCGAGGGAAATTCGCAGTTTTTTAGAACTGCAGTCCTCTCCCCCCCCCCTTTCACACCACGGTAAAAGGCTAACATTCGCCATACCAGAAGGCTTTCAGTTAAAGAGAAAGCAATCTAGAGAAAACAGTTTCTCTTCAGAAATTGTATACCGTTAAACAAAGAAATGTTATGATAACACTTCCTCAAATCTTATTTTATATCATATAATAGTGGCTCTAAAGGAGAGAATTTCCTAATATTCTGGTAATGGCTGTGCTTTATTTTTAAAAATGATGTTGTGATTCAGTTTCTAGATGAATGCGAAGAAAGAATTCTTTTCTGGATTTCGATTTTTAGAATAAAACACAAAATCTTAGCATTTTTCATGTTGCATTCTATTAGCCGAGTTATTTTACAATCATTAAGGAGATTCAAATATTTTTTTAAATATTAGAAACTATATAGATTCTAGAAATGAATTGAGTTGAGTCGAGTTAGCTGTTTTATGGCACACAAGCCATCTTTGGATAACCTGAGCCATATTCCTCAATTTAAAATATTTGTATCAATTTATACTAAAATCAAAATATGTAATGGTCCAAATGTCTAAAAGGGTAAATCGGTGAGTCATGAAAAAAGGTAACAATAATGTAAGGTATGATACTTTGCTAAAAAGTGCTGCAAATACTTATATATGATTATAAAAATCAATATTTTTTTTTAAAAAAAACTTAAATGACTAACAGGCGGGGTTTCGGAAAACATCTCTTCCAATTTAGCGTGATATTTCTAAAAGCATGCGAGGTTCTGGATAGAAAATCGTGGACACTCCACAAGAATATATACAATAGACATAAGATTATTATACATTGATCAAAATGGTGATGGGTTCCCCATTAACAAGTGTCGGTGGGTGAATTGAGTGCGACCAATCCTCAACCTAGTTAAAACCGTGTCTAGCTTTATGCTGTGTAAAGTGGGCCAGAAATCTATTGTGGACTTAAATGAAAGGAAAAGAAAGCTATCATATTACAGACATCTAATTATATTTAGAAAAAGTGTGGCTATGTTTGGTTTTTTGTTGTATGGTACTTCAGTTTTACTTAGCCGTAACTAAGTAATTGAAAATAAAACCTACAACAGATTTATTAACGTAATATGTTCGTTAGCAAATTGTATCTCTTCTTACAAATCTGTCAAAAATCGTTGGTGACTTGGTTTTGTATAAAATGTTTTCAGCTAACCGGGTGATGGGTCATGTGATGTGGTAAAGCAAACATTTTGACTTCGTATATATAAGGTGATGATGTTTCTTGAGATTCTTTGGAAGCATGAGGTCATATGGTTCACTATCTCAAATGGCGGTGATGTTGCTACTGTCCAATTTATCAAAAAAAAAAAATCTTGCTGATAATTTTTTGGTGAAGGCTTTTCATGTCGAAATGCTGAGTCCTTAGCAAATGTCGTTATTTCTGCCATGTTACTAAATTCCGAACTGTCAGATTTTATTATCATTTTAGCGCTGTGATGCGGGGGATTTCGTTACCTGAGCTCTATGAAAATTGAAAGTTGATCCAAACTAAAAAGGCCAACAAATAATGTATATATGATTTCAGCTAAAATAATAGCAACACGAAACAAAATTTCAAAATTTCTGATTATACTTCGTTAAAAAAATTCCTAATGATGCATAGTGTTTGATAGAATCAAAACATTCTACATTGAGAGATTATGAAACATTTTATATTGACATGAAGAGTTTTTGTTTTGTTTTCTTCAATTATTTCAACAGATACACAATCTATACTTAACAGAAAGTAAATGAAAGTATTGTTTACATTTGGAGCTAATTTTCTGTAAAAATGAATAATATAAATTTCTAAACATTAACTGCTGATTAAAAACATTCAAAAATAGGTATATGAAATTATTTTAGTGCTTGTGAGAATTTCTTCAATCGATCGATAATTTTTGCTTACGAAACAAAATATGCTTTCATTTGAAAATTAATGATATAATTTATCTTTCATTATTTTTAAAGCAAGAAGACATCCTTCAAAGTAGGATAGCAAATGGGAAAGTTTTTTTCCCGTCCTGAATAAAAAAATATATGTTGTAAAAATGAATTATTTGTCTTAAATTATTATTGTCCATTGAATTGAAGGCTCTGCTTGTGGTAATATATATATATATATATATATATATATATATTACCACAAGTAGAGTATACAAGTATTATATACAAATAAAATATAAATGTATATTTTATTTGTGAATTTTTTTTTAAAATTTAATAACCAAATAGAAAAATTGTGGTCTAAGAAAGAAAGATAAAACATTCTTTTTAGTGCCTAAGGAGTAGTATTATAATTAAAAAAGAATTTTAAACTTAATGTGAGAAGTATAACATGCATGCAGAAAAATTGATAAGCATCCTAAGTTATGAATCACCCCTTCCAAAATCCATGTCTCTTGCGCCTGTTGCTTTGATTAATAAGAATTAAACGATTCGAAACGTCTCATTGAGGAAGAGAGTAATTTATAAATGCCCACAAAGAAAATGAGCCCAGTTGAATTAGCTTAAAAGACAAGAACATTAGACGTAAATTCCTTAATGAAGATTTACGTCCTCCATTGAGCGGATTCGAATGCCACACTCCAATCACGTACCCGTCCTCCACTACGAGCTGTTCCACGTCGTTTCATTTGAAATAACCGACCACTCATGTCATTCGAGAGCTGATTCGGGCTCAAAAAAATCGAAAAGACATAAATTAAACAATAAATTAACGAAAAGTCGGATTGTGAAGCCCAGACTTGCTTTTTGCAGACTGGTTAAACGTCTGGTTTGCTACGGATTTATGCGTCTTTGTTCAAAGCAAGATAGCTTAGACTTTTAATTTAAATTATGATAGCTTTTATGCTTGATGCTAAATGGTCTTGTTCCTGTTAAACGTTTCTCATGGTATAAAAAATATAAGAAATCATGTTACAGTTGAAACCTTGTATGCTTGTAACGCTGCCTCGTCACGTAATAGAATTCTGAGAAACATCTGTTTCTATAAAGAGATTTTGAGTAAGTGGGTAACAAATTATTTTTTGAGCTATTGACCTTCTTACAAATTGTTCTTACCTTGTAAAATTATATAAGTATTGATTAAATATTAACCCTTTCACCGTCCTCTCATATCTTTCACTGTTTTCTTCTCTGTGTTTCTCCTCATTATAACAAACAAAAATAAAAACTAAAACAATTAAAAAGCGTGTCAAACATTTAAAA
>JAOUZG010020767.1:3526398-3536697 GCA_026289955.1 Argiope argentata | reverse complement strand
TATGTATGTATGTGTATTTGTGTGTGTGTGTGTGTAATTATATATTTTAATTTCACTTAAATCCAAATTAATTTCATGTTTCTTAAATTAGTGCTTGTTAAATTTTTCTGTTGTTTGATAATCTGATGTTTGACAATACTTTGTTGAGAGAATTGTGAAATTCAAATTTTGAATAAAAGATTTTATTAGAATTAAGCACGACTGATTATACTTCCAGAAACGAGTTTGTAGTCAAAGGTTGATATTTTTAAATATAAGGCTCATCTATACATAGTTAATTAGTCGCATTATAATATGTTACACAAATAACTACAAAAAAATTTCTTCATCAGTGTTCACAAAGCGAGAAAAGGGAGAAACATGTTCTCTTCACAGTTTCAGAGAAAAAAAGAAAAGAAAAAACTTGTTACCAATTCTTTGCTAAAAAGAATTTGGACATGATATTTTGTCATATATCATGCAAAAAATAATTGAGGAACAATTTACCTTTACGATATTCAACTTATCATGTCATAAAAGCTCCCGCCTGATGATGCACACCCCTAAACATGAAAGAAACGAAAGTTAATGGACAAATAATAACAATGTGTCACCCCAAAGATGTTGAATCTCACCAACGAGCAACACATGAAGGATATTTCCCCAGGCTGATGGGCAAATGTCTGAAATTTCGGGCAAATCACACCACTAATGATAGGTGCAACATTCATTGGGTAATGCATATTCCCGAGGAAGTTGGTTTCTGTGCAGAGCGAATCAGGACCAAACCCTAAATGAAACGAAAAACTATTCGATGCGAGTTACGTTCTTGAAGACACTCGGAGCAAATCTACATCTGTTTGAGTGCTTGAAAATTGCTATCGTTATGTCAAAGTAGGGTGGACATTTGCTATCAAACTGTTCCTTCTTAAAAAACTATTTAATCATCTTTCATCAAAGCGGTTTATTTATTTTTGTGAAAGAGGTATTCACCTCTCGTAGATAGTTTAGTGGAATGGGGCGTGGCCTTCATGTTCTTAGAAATGAAATTCTCTCTCCTTCGCATCCAAAGCAATGGCTTATTTGAATATATTTTTTATGCGCAAGGAATTAAAAAAATGAAGAGATGAGATATTTTTTTTCTTCTCAGAATTAACAAGAAAATAAATTGAAAGGAAGTTTAAGAAATATTTTTTTAAGAATCAGATACTTAAATGCATTATATTGTTATAAGTGTTTGATGTTTTTTTAATTTCTATTTATAATACATGTAAATTCATTTCTAGTTCCTTGTAGATACTAATAAAAGTATATAAATATGAGCATCTAAAAGAAATTTTAACTTAAAATAATAGAAATTATTTTGCAAGAAATAATAATTGGCTTTGAAATTGTTTTACAAGCAAAAATAACAAAAATGGTTGTTTTGAAGTTACTTCTGTATTGCAAGAGTTATTTGTTTAGGCGAAAATAAAGAAAATTTTATCTATAAATGTTTGCTTGGCTAAATTACATAAAGCTTTAATAAAAACAGTATATAAGCAAACATTTAAAAAGTATTAAACAAATATTTGCTTATCAGATTTAACTTTATATGTACAAAAGACATTTGGTTTTAAAATCTCTTTGGAACAATACATAAAAGAAATTACTCGTGTTCGCATCATCAAATAGAAGTTCGAATTATCCTGCAAATCATTAATAAATTATAATGAATGTTAAATTTTATTTATAATTCCTTGTACATTTATGCATGCACTTGAAATAAACTTCATTTTTAAAAAAGCAAAATTCCCATTTTAAATTCATTTTTAAATTTAAAAAGTCAATTCACTGAAAATGTTGCAAAAGTTAATATTTAACATGCAATTTATTATGAAAACAATCTCGAATACCTGGAATGTTTTTCATGTTTTAGAAGATTTATAACATTTTTTTCTTAAATTTATTGAAAACAAGTTTGCTGTTCATTTCTAATTCTATCAATATTCATTCACATGAAATATTCTTAAGTAAAAACGTTCTTGGATTGCTGGGAAAAATGTAATAAAATGTTTTTAATAAGTAAGAAGTTAGGCATTTCAAAACAACAAATTCAAGCAATATTGGATGCAGATTTTTTTTTCTATAAAACCAGATTCTTATGCATAGCATGAATCTGTCATGAGGGTTGCAGCGTTTCATTGCTTGTTTGAAAGTAAAGTTTTTGATATTGTTTTCTACCATGTGAAATATTGTTTAGACGTAAAAAACTAAGGATTAACTACAACATATAATTTCATTTTCTTTATATGTTTATTTTTAATTTTTTACATGTATTTCATGATTCTTTTTCAAAATATCTTGTTATGTGTTTGAGTTGAGTTAAGCATTTTAAGATCAACTATAAAGCATAGGCAAAATGAAATTTTCAAGGGCATCTGACACCCATATTATTTGTGAGCAAGAGTAAGAGTGGAAAGTTTTACCAACTTAGAAAAAGAATTGAAAGTTGATTGATCTTAGAAAGCAATTTGTCGTATGAAACGTAATCTGTGCATTTCAGATGGTACGCAACATGCAACAAATGTAATGGAATGTTGAGTAAAATTGGTGCATCGTCCGAGTTCTATGATCTCATTACGTCGTCTTTTTATTGGATGAAAAAAAGATTAGCCTAAAGCCTCACTGTTATGTAATAACAACCCAGCAAAACAGTACCATTTACTAGCTCTAATTACAAGCTTTTGGCTTTTTTTATTCTGCTATTCGCGTGCTGGTCAGTTGATGTTCTTAGGGTCAAACGCTTGTGAGTGGATATTAAACATTGCGTGTGGAGATTTCTGCTTTACCGTCATACTTCTCCACGATATGCCGATAATAATTGATGAGGTGACAGAACTTGCTGTTGGACATGTTTCAGAGTATTAGGCTCTTTATCATTACACTTTTAAGATTCCAAATATAACTCATATTTTGTTTGATAAGGGTTCTGTTGACCATAAAAAGACAAATGACCCTGCAATTCTTTTTAATTATATATAAATAAATTATTTCTGTGTTTTTATTACTTATTACTTTTCAAATAACCTAAATTTAGCACAGCAAGTTGTGCAATAAGTAATGTAATGATAGTGTAAAGAAATATCATTATCTTCGACAATATTGTTATAAGCCATAATTCATATAATGTCAATGAAAATTCAGTACGTAGAAAACTATGAGTAACCAACATACAATGATTGACATAATATTTTCTTCTAAACTTCTTAAGGTTGTAAAATTTTTATTAATTAGAAACACTAATAAAATTTCTTTGCACTGTAGATGGTTTAAATGTGCGTGAAAAGAACAATGTAATTATATTTAAGACTTATTAGCATGGTATAAAGATATATGGCTTAGCTATAATTTTAGAATCTGCTTAAGCTACTGTTGATTGTGAATAAAATATACTTTGTAAAGTAAAATATCTCATTGATAATGCAAAAGATCACTAATAGCTAATATATTTATTTCTCCTTTACCTGACCACTCTATTAAAGTAGATATTTGCATTTTGTTACGTTTCACTATTAATTATAAATTTATTTTTTCCTTACAGGCATACAAAAGAAGGTGTGCTGAGTGTGAAGAAAGATACTCCTAAGGAGTACAGACGTAGCAGCAGTGTTGCTACTAGCAACACCGCCCTTGCTATCCAATGGCTAATAGGACTAACAACCCCAACATCATCGCATCAACACCATTATGGACTCAAAATATCACCCATATCATTCCAGGAACTTCATTCGTCAACTGTTCCCTCATTAGTGATGGTCTCCATCGCAGAAAAGAATCATGGGTCATACCATTAGTCGTACTATGCACTATAAACATCACTGCCATATTGTTATTCGAAGCATACGTGCTTTATAAATCTTGCGGAAGCCGACGGCATCTGTTTTTGGGACAGATTTTACTTCTTGGACTTTTTCTCAGTTCGTTACTAGGGTTTGCCTTCGTGCCCACCCCCAATTGGTTCACCTGTGCCGTCATCAGAGCTGGAGTGGGCATCGCTTACGTTCTCATATTCGCTACTCTTCTTGTGAAATGCGTCTTCCTCTTAAGTTTGCACG
Organism: Argiope argentata; assembly: GCA_026289955.1. Taxonomy (NCBI): domain Eukaryota; kingdom Metazoa; phylum Arthropoda; class Arachnida; order Araneae; family Araneidae; genus Argiope; species Argiope argentata. Next base: position 3,532,621 of record JAOUZG010020767.1, on the reverse strand, counting down.
TCGGTGTGTATCTGAGCGCTGCTTACCAAGGCCTGCTCCTTTTCTTTGCCGTCACTGTCCAGCTGGTAATTGCTGTGCAATGGCTCATCTACCGACCAGAATCCCTGGTAATAGCGAATCCATTCACGTGCACTACAATATGCGCTACTTCGATACTGGACACAGTCGCTTCCTTGGCATACAATATGCTACTTATAGTTGGTGTTGCCTTGTTGGCTATTCGGGCAAGAACTGTACCAGAGAACCATCGTGAATCTCTCTACATCGGAGTCGCTATTGGCTTAACCATACCTCTTTGGGTAGCATGGATTGTAATATCCAGTGTATCATCCACCGAGCACCATGACCCCTGCTTGGCTTTCGGTGTGGTTGTGACAGCCAGTATTGTGTTTCTGGTGATGTTCCTGCCAAAGGGTCGACAGCTGGCTTCCATGGGCCGGGGAGGTCCCTACACCGACGACGGATTCTCTTCTGTGAACCAGTCCATCTACACACCGTCTTTTTTGCATCTGAAACCACCGATCATGCCGTTCGTGAAGCAGGGAACTCTCGTCAAACCTCTTACATCCACATTCCCAACTCATCCAGGTAAATTTAAGCAAAATACATTAGAAATATCACTAAGTAATACATACCGGAATCATTATTAAGAAATATAGTGATAAAATTTATTATACTCAAAAATGATATTCTTTTATTCGAACTGAAAAATTTACTTTTATTTGCTTTAATTAAAAGTAAACATTTATTGCTAAAAGTTTGCTTAGTTATATTAACATCCCACCATAAAGCTGTAGTAAGTTATTTTGTGACGAGCCTCGTGGTTTTTTCACCGCCGTCAGACGATGCGTACAACACCTGAATTGGCAACCCACTCTCCACTCTACGTCTCACCAGTGGAGGATGCTTCGCTCTGACGGATTTAGCTTGTAGCTGACCCTCTTACCAGGCGGTTCATCGGCGGTACCGGGTATTGAACCTGAAATCCTACGGATAATGAGCTGAAACCTTACCACCAGGCCACCGCGCCCCCATTTAATATTAGAAGGGAAGCAGAATAAACCCTCACAATAAATTGTGTCGGAGTGAAAAATGACGTTTTCCCATAAAATTTCTTTTTTTTCTTTTAAGTGCATTAATAATTTTAAATTTGTGAAAAAAAATGTGTAACTAGATTTCATTTGGTTTTAAAATTTACTGCCCAATACATATGGAAATTCTCATAAGACCTCTAATATACTTTAAATATTCTAATAAGTTGCTATGAATAGTTAATTATATCTCTAATGAAGGTAATAAGAAAAAAATTTCTCCCTCATAAAATTTCATTAAGGTATTCGATAACATTTTGATGCTCAACTTTTTTTTAAAAAAAGTATTGCGAAACAGCTTTTAAACTGATGCAGTCTATTAAAAGAAATATTATTTATTGTAATAACTAGAAATATTAATTTTCAAGAACCTCGGAACATTTGAAAATTACATAAAAGCAAAATCGTAAGATAAAAGAAAAACCTGTTATAATAAGACAAGTAAATGTAAGAGAATTGAAAAATATTAAAAAAAACTTTTTTAAAACAAATTCTTGTAATTTTTAAATGTTTATTTGAAAACTGAAACGCACAAGTAATTAAACACAGATCTTATAAATCAGTTTACTTCAAATGTGAACGCATCCTTCTTAACTTAGTTGCTTTCTACTTTATAATTCAGTATATATTTTATTAGCAATTATTTGCCACTGATAAAACTCATTCCCATCTTGAAAAATATTATTGCATAAAAATCAACTCAATAACATGGTTGTTAAATCCACAGAGTATCCTTACTAATAGATATCACGTGACCGTTGTCCTTGAACAAATTGCATCTAGAAATGCTTTGTTTCTTTTTCTGACCACTCCGAGATTCCAACTGAAGAGTAGAAATGGAACGACGCACTGACCATCACAAGAACTGACATCGCGCATGAAGCATCAATCAAAATTAAGAGACCGCTCCTTCCCGGGAACTCTCTGTTTAGCTTATTTATATCGTCCATTTTGACATATTACTATCATTTGCATGGAACCATCTCGCATACTTATTTTCCCTCACCTGCCGGGGCCCGAAAAGAAGACCAGGAAATTGGATCTCTGTTTTCTTTAGCACTTTCTTTTATATTTAACTGCCAGGAATGCACTGACCTCTTTCGCTCTGAGGTGAACGTATAAAATCGAATCTCTCCGCATGAGGGGTTCTTTCATGCTCAGTTATATTTTCACTTTCTCCTTAAAGAAGGTCTTCAGTTACGAGAAAATAATCAGGTTATTAAATAAAATAAGCATGAAATCAAAAGATTTTTCTCAATTTATGAGAACTCTCTGCGAAAAGCTGAAAAAAATAAACAGTTTTACTGCAAAAATTGAAATTTTGTAAATTTTTGAGTATCAGATGAAACTGATTTTGGGAAAAAGAAAATTTTTACCGATTCATAATAAAATATTAGAAAATAATAATTAAAATTAATAAATTAAATTAAAATTAATATTAAATTAGAAACTAATAATTGGAATTATTAATTATCAGGTTATCAGAATTCAGAATATTACATAACAGATAATTAATGGAAATTCAGTCACGATATTAAAAAAAACTTTACACACATATATAAAATTAGAATTTGTTACAAAATGCCAAAAGATACAAGATTAAAAAATAATTTTCTAAAATTTTGTTATCTAACTATGTAAAATTTTCTACTCAAACGCACATTACATTTATTCTATCTTTGTCATTAAAAGCAGTCTCATTTTTATAATAATGTATTGGCCAACATTCAAGAGAAACTTTTGGCAAATTATCAGTTATATAATAGATATTTAGTATATAAGTAATTTAATACAGTTGCTGATGTACCAACATTAAACAGATTCTGATTGTTTACTTTTTTGGGAAGAGAGATATTTATTATTAAATAAATATAGAATCATTCAATAAATATTATGAAAATCTAGCAAACAAGCAATTCAGCCTTATTCTTGAAGTGGTTCACAAATAACTTTATTTTAATTTTCAAAATACTCCCTAAAATAAGTAGTTCATTCGTGAAAGCATGGTTTTATTTATTTCAGAAAAGTATTTATTTACTCTTTGCTGTTATCAACATATATTTACTTATTTTAAAAAATAAATTCAGATTATTTGTTCATTTAATATTATGTAGTCTGAACAGTGTTAATGGAATTCCCATCATTTTTTATTTTCAAAAATTGGTCAATTTTTTAGAAATAAAAAAATCCGCTTAATTCGCTTTGCGCTCACTGATTAAGAGCAATTTGAGATATTTTCCCCCTTGACCCGTAAAAAGCATATGCCTAATTCCAGAGTTTTGACTCCAAATATTATTGTTATTAGTAGCAATATTACTATTACTACGATGTTTTCAGATAGTTCTAACAATTGTTTAAATCACTGGGAGCCTTCCTATCCACCCCTTGCCAGAGTGCTTCCTCTAATTTGCATCCAGTCTCGTAATCATTACCCTAATAGCTATCATTACATATGAGCTGGTAAAACAAAATGGACGCACATGTCATTTATGGCGTGATTTGATCTCAAGAGTTCTAATCTCTAACGTTGAGATCGCAGCCTCTTCTGTTTATGCTGGTAGACGTGCTCCGGGCATCGCTGTGTGAGCACAAGTGCATGCGTATTGGCTGCGAAGCCTTTTACGCTTTTTAGCAAAACAGACTGACATTCGAAAAAGATTTCGGTATTTATTTGAAGCCAAGGAACGATAAGGAATGTCGATTTTCTTCTTAAGAATAAGGATTTAACAACATGCGACGTTTGTACATATATTGAAATTTTATCATTTTTTCGAAATAAAAGAACGATTTAAATATTGTATCTACCTTAACCCTTTATTTACCGAATGATGTCGCCATCAATTCTTCAACTTCAATTTTGCAACAGTAGTTAAGTTTCCTTGCAGGATAATTCCAGGGAAACCAAGGAAAAAAATTTCAATTAGTACAAATATCTTAAATAATTTCATTATTAATTAAATATTTTTAATTCCTACCTTCTTTAATTCCTATAAGTGATGTCTTGTTTTTAAATGTTCCTTTAGATAAAATAATGCTCTCATCTGAGAATCGAGTGGGGAAAAATGGAAAATGCTTTAGAATTATTTTAAAAAAATTACACATTTTTACCTAAATTTTTATCTTTATAATTAGGTAGGCCACTTACAGACAATAATAAAATTGTAAAATCGTAGTATCTAATTAATAGGGGATAGAGAAGCCCATTAGAACTGCTCTCAGGAATAATTTCAGTACTTTTGTTATAGAAATGTATTTTGTAATCCTTGAATTTTGGAAATTCTGAGATGACATAAATCATATAATACATAAATCATATAATTAAACATCTAATTTCAAACATTTCAAATTATGAAATTTGTATTGTTGATGACAAAATGTAACATGCCTAAAATTCTAGTATATTTTACGTTTTAGACTGTTTCCGTTGTATACATTTCATCACTTTCATAAATAATGGAAATTACATGAATTTGAACTAGGCTAGGGTTTAACAACAGTGTTAAAATGCACCTCCATAAAGAACGAGTGCATATAGTGCAATTAATTCTATGCCCGAGTCTTTGGAAAGTGAATTATTCGGCTTTTAACTAAGAGTAGTAATATCGGACGTCCGAAGATATTTTGGCAAAATCTTAATTTTTTTTTCTCAAAAAATTACAATAAATCTTGTTCAGTATATGAGAATCATATTTCTAATTCTAATTTAAATCTTATTTAAATTCATAATTTTCATCTTAAATTAAAAAGATGTGAATTTCTTTTTTAAATATCATTCAAAATTATGATTTTTATTTAGTTATTTTATTTAACTGCACATGCATTTAACTTTTAATTATACATGCATTTTATATTTGATGACTTTCGTCCCTCTTATGTGAGATTGATTTTGTGGATTTTTTTCAAGTAAGTATAATTATTCTTTCGACTTTTCTTTAAAAGGAAATCCATATTGTTTAAAAACAGGGCTTAGGATTCAATCCGATTATAGAATTTTTATCAGATACGAAATGGTAAAAAAGGCAGTTGTAAAAAAAAATATTTTCTTAGAAAATGAGACAAACGGAACAAAAAGATATAAAAGTTAATTTATGAAATTGTATTAAAAAACTAATTTTTCATTGATTCGTCGGGATTTCATGTATTTCCTCATACTTAAATTATATTCTTGTTAATGGAAAACAACCAGAAGTTGAGGGGTTTTTGTTCATTTTCGTTATTTCCAAAGACGATGTATAAAAATCAAAAACTAAAATAAGGCCCATATTGATAGTTGCATTTTTTTCCACTTAAAGCTCTTATTGTTGAACTTTTCTAACTTATTGAATTGTTCCGTTGTTTTATCATATGCAATTCCCATGTTACAAATATTTTACAGACGATAACTGCGAAAAAAGCAAGGATTTTTATTTGAAGAAAATTATTTCCCAAATTGAATCCATTAATCTGAATTTTGAAATCTAAGAGTGAGCAAACTAATTGTTTCATTTCAGATGGCGTTTCCTTCATCGACTCAAGGTTGAAAGCTTTCTATTTCGAAATGACCTGAAGTCTTACACTATTTAAAAAATGAATACGCTGCGCGAGTGATTTAGCTGCCTTAGAACCTGCTAATAACTCCTTTCTTAATTAATATTGAATATTAATTAACAAAAATAGAAGCTGATCATTCAGTAAGGCGAGTTAGACGTATTGATTTTTATTTACATCAATATTTTGATATCAACTTTAAAATGACTTTGTATTGGAAATGTGTCATTAAACTGATACTTACGGTTTCTAATATGTTTAAGAAAATGACAGATGTATACTTTTTCTATCATAATTCAGAACGAATAAGAACAACTGCTGAAACGACTTCTATGTCTTTATATTTCTGTTAATATTTGGCTACAAGATATCATTATCTGATCTACATTCTAATCGAAGGAGACAAGTATCATTCTAATTCTAACATTAGACAGAATTAAAAAAGAAGAAACATTCTGGCATTAAAGGTAGTTTCGGTTGCCATAGAAATAATTTTTGCAATCCTTTCTAAGGAGTAAAAAATGTGATAAATTGGTATGATTAAATGGATAGTTTTTTTATTATTACCAGATGCTGATATATATATATATATATATATATATATA
>JAOUZG010020767.1:3494018-3510318 GCA_026289955.1 Argiope argentata | reverse complement strand
AGATTACACTTCTTATTTTGAAGTATGGGCAAGAATATATTATAGGAGACCGCAAGAATGTGTCGCGCTGTTGCGCCCGGACTTTCATGGTGTCTTAAGCATATGTTATTGCCCCGGACTGAGGCAATAGTTGAAAAACAAAATATATATGAAGGAAGTCAGATAGACGGTCGATAAAGTTTGTCCTTTCTTAAATACTTGTAGCATTGGCAATGATTTTAGAAAAAAAATAGAATTTATCTTTGTCTCGATTTTATTTTAAAATTCGAGCATTCGCGGTATAAATTATGCATAACATATGAATTTCAATTCGAAATATGATAAACAGCATTTTTTTTTGAAAAATTGAATGCTCTGTTAGAAAGATACTAAAAAGGATATGCCGAAGAATTTGAGTTACATCAATTTATTTTTTTTTTATAAAAAGATAAATTTTTAAGTTTCTAAGAGCTTAAAAATCAAAGTAGTTCAATTAAGAAAATATCTAACGCAGATTGAAATATTTAAGATTTTTCGAAATCTGTCCATAAAATGAATTGATAGTATATATTTTGCTTGGCATCTTTTGTATGTTGCTATAGATTCACCTACACAAAAATCTTATCCAAATAAAAAAAAATTAAAAAAAAAATTTCCTTTTTTTTGCAAAAAGGAAGCAAAACAAATTCAAGTGAAATAAAAAAATAATATTTAAAGACCTGCAAGAGACTCTTTGTTTCATTTTTGATACCTTAAATAAGGGGTTACGGCTGGACAAACTTCGTGCCAGAAATCTTGTCATACTTAATGGAGCAAGCAGCATGAAATACCACGAATGCGGATATAATAAATCACCAGAATGCCAGGTCCGCATATTACTAGTTTATATAAAAAAAATTCTTTTGATCTTTCTCTAGCATTGCATCTCCAATAAAAATCAGGCGAGCACTTATCCAAGCGAAGAATATGCAAATTTTACAAGAAAATAAAAAAAACAAGGGTATTTTACTCCCACTTCCATTGCTTGTAGTAAAATTCTAAAACATTTTAGCTCCATCGTAAATACTGAAGTGTGACCTCACTTAGCAGGATGAGATGATCTCATACACTCAACTTGATACAGATCTTTTCTGAAAGGTTTCATTGTTACGGAGGAAATTCCATGCTTTGCTTAGACGAAGCTGATAATGGCGTACTTTAAAAGAATTCAACCGAATAAACTTAGACCTGCTCATGTTTTGAGACAGTTTTGTCTTTGGTTCGCCAGATTTTATTCGTTAATTACATAAATTATGTAAATTGTTTTAAAATTGGGTATTTCCTTTGAAGTCGTTTGTTATCATTTTCTATGCTAATAATACAGTTATTGAGATTTTTCCCTTTATTTATGTGTATAAAAGCAAAATTGATTGAGAATGAGAGACCAAAGCATTTGAAATGAGTGAAAATAAATAGATATAAAATACATAATTCTCCAACTACACATAATGCAAATGTTTTATTGATTAATTAAATTTAAAATTTATAATACTTGTTGTTGTTGTCCTTGTGTTCCGCTTGAAAATGGAAGGAGGGGGTGCACTACCTTCTAAAAGTATGGACCCCTAAGGACCCAAGAGCAGAAGTCTGACTTCTTGCTCACACGCATCACAAAGACTTTTACTGGGTGGACTACATTCATGAATTTCATTCATTCATCCACAGATTAATTTATATCTGGAACAGAGAGCGGCCACCTCAGACCCTCACCTCAATGAAAGTGTCTTTGAGCATGGGAATTAAACCTCTTCTCTACTCTAAAAGGAGACATTTAGAGAGGCAACATCACTGGCTCAGTTCACTTTTCCGACATCTGACCACAGTCCAAAATTTTGAAGTTCATTACCAACGTCTCATGGAGTGTTTTGAAATGATCTGTTACAAAGGGAAACTTAACTTATGAAAATTTCACGTTCTCAGCCAGTTGTGGGTCTTAAATTATAGTAAATTTGATGTTTCAGCAAAAAGAGTAAAAAACATTTTTGTTTTTACCAAAATGATTTTAAATAAATTTAGATACGAATCTCTACCTTGATTTTTAAAAAATTTTCTGCAAAAAAAGAAATGATTTTTTTTATTTATGTTTTTGAGAAAAATTTAATCGTACCCCAATAATATTTCACTTTTATACCACTAAAATGAATAAATGGCAACGAAAATAATAAATGATTTTTTTAAAGTTTGAATTCATAATAAAATTAAAATTTTTTTATCATCATAAATTAAGGAAAGCAGTTGTACTCTACCCCCAAAAAATCAGGAATGGGATAGATTATCTTCGTTATTATCCCTTGGGCTTTAGAAAATTAGTTTAAAATTAGGTTAGTTTAAGTTTTATTATACAAATCATTTATTTCCATTACAGACCCGACTTCAATCTTAATTCCCCTTCAGAAACTAAACCGCTTTCTTGTTTGGCTGAAGAGCAACGGTTAAAAGGCGAAGGGCGATTATTAAAGCATTATCTCTTTGAGTTGTAATTAAGATTTGAATTCTTTGGTGCTTGGCTTAAAGGCTGAGGGTGGTACCGAATCAGGGGCGTAAGAGGGATATTATTGATGATGTAGAGGTCCTTAAGGGGGCCTAAAGGATGGGGAGAGGTCAAAAGGCGGATGACCATACAAATGACTTAATAAATCATGTTGAGAAAGAGATCGTGGGAAGCACCAGATGGCAGATATTATTCAGAGAGCCAGTTAACGAGAAATAAAGAAGAGTTCGGATTTCAAATAAGTATGTTCAGAGTTAAATGACTTCAGATTAAATAGATATTTCTTGTTAAATTAGTGCTCTTTTTAATCAGATATAGTACGGAAAATTTTAATTTTTAAGATTAAAAAAAAGGAAAAACAGATCACAGGCATCAAATAAAGAAAAAAATATTTGAACTTATAAATCTTTAATAAAATATTTATTACATTTAAATGCCTATTCTGTAAAAATCATATTTTAGTATTTTACATAAAATAATTACGAATTGACTGTTATTATTATTTTATTATTCAACTGTTACTTTTTTTTCTAGAAGTAATTATAAATCAACAATGAGCTGTTATTTCATTCTACAATTTATATTTTTTGCTGTATTTGTGGTATGTACGTAGTACGCAATTATTATATTATGAATAAATTAATTGTAAAAATAAATAAAATTGCAACAATAGAAATAAATGATTAAACTAAAAACAATTAAAATAATAAAAATTACAATAATTAAAATAAATAATTAAATTAAAAATAATTAAAAAATAAAAATTTCAATAATGAAATAAATCTTGCCGAAACAATATTATTATAATAATTCCATTAATCTTTGCTTAAAATTATATCCAGTTTTTTAAATAAATAAATAAATAAAAATAGGGAGTGTATTATTTTTTCAAATTTAAAGATACAAAAATTTAATTAATTGCTTATACATTATATATTAAATCTAATTATAGAAAGTACCAATTCTTTATAAATTTGAAATTATTCAGCATTGTTGCATTGGATTGAATACTTTTTTTATCAAATAAAGTGAGTGATTACTTATTATTTCCAATAACTAACACAACTTCATTTCTTCCCACTTTTTAATTGTCTGGAAAAGTAATAAAAGTTCTCATCTGTAATAAACTTGCTCAAGAAACAATATAAATTTTTTTTCGAATTTGGTTATATAATTTCGGAAATTTGTTTGAAAATTCTGAAATTAAGTATACATAGGTTTTAAGATGCATTATCAGGTAGCTATATCGAATTTCTCCATATTTGATTTCACCCTTTTTATTTTAATTTGGAGGAAAGTTTAAGTAAGACAAGTAAGGTTGGGTTGATGGACTATTTTTAATTTAAATATCATTAATTAAATATTCTAATCATCATTATTTTTATATCTATTAACATCATTAATTTAATTTATATTTATTTATAATTTTAAATAATTATAAATTTATTTAATAGATAATGATAAATAATATAATATTTATGTAATAAATAATTTCTGTAATAATAATTATTGTTATAATTGCTGAGCATATATAAATAGATTTATAAAAACAGATAACTAATTTCCCGAGAATTATTTTTTCATGCGGTCGGGTATTTATTAACTTAACTCTTCTGCTGAGAGTTAATTTCAAGATTTGCACTGTTTCTTATTTCGAAAGGTGAAATACGAGTTCTTAGTCCGGGTGCCCCAAAACGGGTGAAATTGATAATCATATGTAAGAGGATTACTTTCCTGGGGTCATTGAAATATCTACTATAGGCCTACTCCCCGTCTTTTAGTTCATCCCCCCCATTCTTATTATTTCTTCCAAAGAGAGGGCCTCAATTTAAAACACGGATCTGGAATTGAGAGAAACATTGTTTAAACTTTATTTTATTTATTCATTTCTTTATTCTTTTGTTACTTTCCCCTCTTCTTTTGGGTTCGTGCTTTATCTTTCGCACGTTTCAGCCGGCGCAATTTAGTAGCTACAATCAAAAGAATTTCAGTTTCGTAAGATGTGTGCATGCGAAAAACGAATATTCTATTCCATTCCATTCTTAGGAAAAGGTGTTTTTTTTCTTTCTTTTTGTTGTATCTGCTGCATCTCCTCGACACGTTGTTCAACTGGTAAAGAATGGTCTTCTGTGAAGTCTTTTGCAACGGTCTGAGATGGTCTTCATTAAATCACGGTCTTATGTAATATTCTGACACGCGTTATGCAATTCTAAAGCCCCGGGTAGCTGCCCCCTATTGAAGCGACCGAAGCGTCTTTATTGGAAATTGATGGCTTGAATATTAGACATTCAGGGATAATGAATGCTTTAAAAATAGTTCTTATAAGGTATTCGCTTAGATTGAAATAATGATTACTCCTAAAGTTTCTTTTAAGCGTCTGCTTCTTATCAGATCCATGATTTATTTATTTCAAGATTTATGCCCATAAATTCAGATTTCGATAATTCCGTATTAAAAAAATGCTCTACTGTTGAAAGGTATTTAAATTAACTTTTTCAATTTTGTTTTCCATAAAATAAGTAGCAGACATTGTCTTCTGAATTGGCGAATAATGACATTCTAAGCCCTTATGTCTGAAAGAATAATAATGAAACAAAAATTACTAAGTTTTGATTAATGTTCTAAAGCTGTTTTTAAACTTAATTCTTTGATAAGAATTTTGATAAATAGCTTTTATTATACGAAGTTTTATAAAGACTTTCAGATTAGCTATCCAGTATTATTTCATCATAATCATCTTTAATGAATGTGTTTTGTTTTAATACACAAGTCATTACAAAAGGATTAATTATAGCTTTTCGTTCGAAATGAAACATTGATAACAACTAGCTAAAATAATAAGACAGCAGGGGATTTTTTCTTTAAGTAGCTTTTCGTCTCTTTGCTGTTTCAAACTGAAATTTAAGAAAATACTTTCCATTTAAAAAACAAAAATAAAATATGATATGAATGAAATGTATAAATCTGACGATTTGAAAGTAAAAAATTATTTTTATATGAATATTTAAAACTTAACCATGCTTTGTTAAAAGCATTGAAATAATAATTTCTTTTTACTGATTGGAAATTTTTAATATTAATGACCTCTTAAATGTAGAAAATGTTTTCTAGGGAAATCTATTGTCTTGACTTGCAGCAATAAAAGAAGACAACGTGCAATTGATTACGTAAAATTATAAAAATTTCAAAATTTTATTTTTTACCAGTTTTTTTTTAATTTTAATTAATCATTATTAAATCTAAATCATTAATTGGGCTTTCTTTTTCTTTTATTAAGTTTACTAGTTGCAAATGTTTTATAATTTTTTTTAATATTTTTGGAATTTTCTGAGAATGTTGACTTTAAAGATAACATTTGCTCATGAGCTTTATTGTGATTATATTTTATTTTCTTTTGAATTTCTTCTGTTTTTAAGATTGCTAGAATCTCACCCAATCCTTTTTAATTAAGAGAAGAATGACCTTCTCTTCCAATGGATTTGACGCCAATGAGCCTTTAATCAATGGGGATGTCTACAGCAGACGTGTACAACCGCTAAATATATTCGTCCTTTCAAAATTTTTCCTAATTGATTTATAAACCAGAGGGAATAGTCTTCCAAAAACTTTCTCGCATATTTGCTAGTGATGATGGATTTTTATTTAAAACAAATTTTGCTGAGACAATTTAAACCATAATTTAACTCAAAAATGCAATTGAAGTTCCAAAATCACTTACCAGATTTGACATCCTTAAATGACAGATCTTTGATTCTGGACATACGGAATCGACAGATGGACAATCTCTGGTATTCTTTGACCCAAAATTAGACTTGTGTTTGTCTATTTTATGGTATGCTTAGTCTATTTATCGAATTTCACCAACCAGCTCTCTTTATGTTGTAGTTGGAGTGTTACATTATAGAAGAGAGAGTTTCCTCATAATGAATTTCTCAAAAGTTGGAAAAAACTCACCAAATTTGGTGCAGATTCCATTTTCCAAATTTCATTCGTTTTACTTAAAACGATATACGATAAGCTTACATATATACAAAATTCCAAAAATGGGATTTTTGAACTTTGTACTGTCTGTAACATAAAGATTTATCAAAATTTTTTGTCAATCACAGTACTTTCTTTATACTTTGATACAAAAAGGTAAAAACGCTTGCATTCAAAACTAGGAAAGTTACGAATGCACATTGGAATAATTAACATTAATGTAATTTGGAATACTGAATAAAAAGTATTATGTGATTATTTTTTTCTTTCTTTTTTCAAAAGCTTTCCGCCATGTAACAATACTGAAAATTACATTAAATGGGAGAAATTAAACTGTTGTATGATGTTCTTAATAGAATTGAGAAATCATTTAAAATTTTAACATTTAAAATGATTTTTCTAATTAACAAATATTGAATGAAATTTTGAATCGTATTTTAACTCTTACATTTATTTACACGCATGATGCCACTCATTGCTTCCCACTACTGCAATTCAAAATGAATTTTGAAAAAAAAAAAAAAAAACATGAATAAATTAGATAAAAGTGACGAAATTAGATAAAACTGGCGCCATTGAAATGATAGAAGGTTTCAATTTTAAAGTGTCTAACCCAATCGTTTCCAACGGATAAGTTTTCGAAATAATCATTAGAAAAGTTTTGATTATCAAAATTACAGGAGTTACTTTATTACATTATAAGGTCAAATATCTAATTAATTTTATAAATTAGAGTTAATGGAATTTTAACTTTTAAAATTTCAAAAATATAGGATAAAAAAAATAAAAAAGGAAAATGAAATCTACAATATCAAATTTCATGTTATTAGATGAGAACATTATTATTTTTTCAGTTATTATTTGTCTTAATTTATTTAAATCAATAAGTTGCGTAAACCCGTTTGAAAAACCAATGCTGGTAAAAGCGAGTCAACCTTTTAAAAACGCATCTGCTTTCAACGAAGCATATATAGTAATAATGCAATACTGGTAAAAGTAGGTAAGAAAATATATGCGATTAAAAAATGTGGATGAATATTACCATTTACGATTTATTCATTGCCTACGAAATTTCGAGTTCAACAATTATTTGTTCCCTTCAATTATTCAAGCCTCCCAAATGAAAACAACACCATGCTCTCATATGATAATAGCTAATCATGAATGATAAGAAAAGTTTTGATTCTTTAGGCCGGTTTTTTATTATTTAATTCGAAGTCTCGAAGTAACGCATGCTTATTAATTTTGGCAACCTATTACATAAGGCTCTCTAATAAAATCATAAAGTTTTAGGAATTCCTCTGATTTTTTAAAGCTGGTTTATCTAACATAATAAATAAAGCAATAAATTATCTAGAACCGTTTATTTTCTAATTAACAAATGCCATGACTGCAAAATTTCATCCGCAAAGAGTTTAATATTCGTGGCTCTTATTGGTACTTGGGCTCCTTCCATCATATCTTGTTCGGTGAGGAAGTCTTGATCGGAAATTTTTTTTTCTTCCGTTTTATTAACTTCAGTTCATCGACACAAAAGGCAAATTCTCCCTGTCACTTTCACTTCCTACTCCCAATCCTTCCAATCGGTAGACACGCTCGACGAGGACTGATGTGACAGATATCCCCCGTGGGTTAATCTGGTGATATGGCATCACGAACCGAGACTGTCAGGAGTGAAGTGAACTCGTCTCATCGTCTGTGGCGTTTCATAACTATGACTCCTACGCTGGAACTTAAAAAGTTTCCAGATTACAAAGGATTAATGATGAAACTTCTCCAGTTAGTTGGTGGGAAGTGTTTACAAGAAACTCATGAGTGACATTAAGTATAATCCGATTATGTATTTTATGCATAAATGGGAGATGGTAATTTGTATGGCAGCATATTTGCTAATTCTTTCCCGTTTGAATAACATATTTCTCATAAATAAGGATTAAAATTCCTTCCAATCAGATATTCGGCCATTAAATGTCGTAAATTCACATAGGGGAGATTATAATGAAATCACAACATTTTATTCATCAAGTTAAAATACCGTTTTTGAATAATGGCTTTCACTTTTATAAAATATGCACTTGTATTATCGTCATTATCTTGAAAAAGAATCTCTCTTTTCTCAAGCATTTTGAAATTAATGTTCAAATAATATTGTTAATTTTTTTACAAAATATTATTCTTAATATTTAAGAGAAATTTAAGCTTGTTATTTTTATTAGAGGGAATTCCCAAGTGATTAACCTCTTCTATTTTGAAAAATGCCATTTTTGAATTATGACTTTCACTTTAATAATGTTTTCACGTATATTCTCGTTATAATATTGAAAAAAGATTCTCCCTTTTATCAATCATTTTGGAATTAATATTCAAGTAATATAATTAAAATTGATTTTTTTTATAAAATACTTTACGTAATATATTTATAAATATGTTATTCGTTGTTGAAGTGAGTTTCAAATGATTTTCTTCTTCTTTTTTTTAATTCTAGGAGATATTACTCATATATCATATGAAGTATATACTGCAATTGTCAATCAAAATTTGTACCCAATCTTCTTAATAAATAAGCAGGAAATTACAAAAATTATAAACATTTTCTTGTAAAACAAAAATTTATCTGAATTTTTGTAACTTTAAGTGATGAGATTTAAAATACATTAACTAAGCTTCAATATTTCCGTAGAAATTAGTTTTGATAAAATCTTAAAAACAATATTGATAATGATATAAAATGATTTAATTCTATTTTTTTCTATAAAAATAGTTTAAATTTTTAAAATATGTTGCAAAATAATTTGATAAAATACGAGTAATGCAGAATTAGTTGAGCCTGTTATTTTGTTCGTTGTTATTACGCATAGCAAAGAGTGCAATAGAAAAAGTTAGCATTTCTACTATTTTTTTAACAAGATTCATTGTCAATCTATTGGTAATTTGTTCACTTACTTATTACAAATGCCCAGAAGATAGACTATGACGCCATTAGAGCTCTAGTCTTCCAATATTTCTGAGCTTCACAGTTTAAAAACAGAAGTACAGAGAGCGAGTCAAGATGAGTAATATCAAAAATTTGATGTTGTCCGCACAAGACATTAAAAAAAGTCAAAAATCCTAAGCCAATACAAGTACGCGGACAAATAGGAATGGCATGTACAGGTAGGAGTTCAGTTCTTTTTTCGTCTCAGGGCCGTCAGCATAACACTGAAGCAGTCTCAAAACATTATAGTTCTTGCAAAAATTATCGGTAAAATGTCAGAGACACGAGAAGGGAGGCAAGATCATAGAATATTCAGTGTTGAGCAGGGTATGCCTGCTACATCACACCCCATCTATTGATAATAAATTATTGAAACCTCAAAAATAGAATTTTTTTTATAGAAACATTGGAAAGCTAATTCTTTTTCATAACGAACTAATTTTACGATCCTTGTGATTACGATTTCCCATTTTGTCCCCATGATGCCAATGAATCCAGTTACAAAATAATACAATAATAGAGCTGGCTGTTGAAATTATCATTGGCAGAATAACACAAGGGGAGTCATATTAGATATTCGAAGAAATGAAATGTCGAATGTTTTTAGGTTTCATCTTTTACTCACATACTGTGGAAAGCATCCCGACGGTTTCAACTTTTCCCGTTTGTTTGGAAATGGCTAATTTACTCTGTTTAAACCAACGAACCTATTGTTACACTTTACTAACTTTATCTGAACTTCCACTTACACTATCAAAATTCCCCTTAAAGGAATGAGAAACATAGATTTATCTTATTTTTTTATTTAGATAAAATTCGAACTTTCATTGAGGCCAAGTTCAGGGATGGTATCAGTGTCTTCTTCCTTTTGTTTCCAAAAAGGCTTTCTCTAATATGTAAAACCATAATCTGCTTACCAGTCATAATTCAATTTGGTTTCCCTCGGTTACTTCCTCATTGTATCTATCGACCGCATGCTGGCGGCTTTCTTTAAGAACCTGAATGGAAAACTTGTAAAAGGTAGTGATGTGGTTACAGCGATTCTTATCAGAAAATGTGTCATTGATCGGCAGTGAAATAAGCAGCTTCTTGATGATTTCGATCAGATAGGTATTGCTTGTATATCAATCGATACGCCCACGCTGCTTCCATTGACATTCTGTTTTGGGGTTTTCGTTACGTTAGATTTCCAATTTGTTAAGAATAGTAGTTAAGATTAAATTTTTTAAAAAGAAACTCAACTATATGTAAAAACTCCATTCTTATATATAAAAAATCATCCGATTACCGAAATTAGTTTTTTTTTTAATAATCATGTTTTATCTTTTTTTCTAGGTGGTTAAAATGCATGCAGTATTTATACATTATCATATCTCCCAATTACTAAAATGACTTATTCCGTGTAAAAATATTTATAAATAATTTAATGTGTCTTTTTAAACAAGAATTTGAATATGGGTTGTTTCACTTTATTTTCTTGATCTTTTGAATTTTTAATCCTTTTTTTAATAGAGTTTCTTTACTTTTATTTCTAGTTTTAAAAACATTTTGTTGTTTTAAAAAATAATTTTTTTAACATAATAAGAAAAAAGAAACCTTGTCGAAAGTGTTTTGTATCATAAATTTCTTCAAAAAAACACGTAAATTTGACTTAATAATTTATTCGTAAATATCCCATTCTTGTGATGAGGAATCGATTTTTTTAATGAATTAAGTCATTCATAGATTCATCATCCAACAACAAAAAATATTCTATGTGCATTTTTTCAATACCTAAAAATTTTTATGTAATTTTATATTTATGAAAACGATATCACATTCCATATATAAAAAAAAAAGAAAAGTACGAAATATCTAATTTTGTAATAAAGGAAAACAAGATAATCAAGTGGTGAAGTTAGCTTATCAGTTAGTTATGTTTATTACAGAATGAGTTCTAAATAATAGATAAATTCACTAAAATAATATTAAAGATGCATCGCAGTCTTTTTTTTTATTGTGAAAAGAAAAGGGGGAAAATTCTATCTAAACTATATTATTTGAAAAAAAATCTTTCAGATGTAAAATAATATCATTAACTATTTGATGCAATATATTTAAAAAAACATTCTCATCAAATTATCTTGAATAGAATAACCATCATTTCAAATTTTGATATAGAATCTGTTTCCATTACTTTAGAAGAATTAGATCGGTTTCTCATTGTTGAAGATCTCATTCGTTGAAACATACATTTTTTCGATTCAAAAATATCAATTTTTAAAAGTAAAATACTTTGCACATTTGAAAGTGTGGAGACGACATTAAACAATTCCTTTTTTTTTCCTTTTCTTACTAAGTTATTAAGATGTCATCCAGTGATATCTGAATTTCCTTTCAGTCAAAAATCATTTTGTTGATTCTTCCATTTTCGTGTTTTTAGTGGCCAAATTTTAAATCAACATTTGAGTTGCAACTTTTTTTGAACTTATCTAACCTTAATTTGATGTTGCTTTGATTTCCACACTTTGCGGCATTTTTAAAACAGTAAATTAAACACAAAATGTATAGTCTTAATGACTACTTTGCCATGGAACATATTACGTATTTCCATTAGTGAGTACGAAACCTTGGATTTGATAAAAAGGAATTTAATCAATAGATTTATTAGATATTATTACTATAATCGACACATTTTAAAATGTAATGAAAGTGATTTAGATTATAATTTTCTCAAAATATCATCGGAAAACCAGCTTATTCCTTGAAGAAAAATGTTTAACTCTGTTTTATCCGTAAATTTTAATGCAATTCCATTATAATGTCAAAATTGTACTGTATTAAAAATGATTAAATAAAAATGGCCCAAAGCAGTTTTCGCTTTTCATATTTGATTCTTTATTGTCAGAAATATTTCCCCAAAGATTGAGAAGAAAGATTTTTGCATGCCTTTTAAAAAAAATTCATTTGGTATTTTAATGCTAAAAATATTTTTATACACGATATAATAATACTTCTCACTTAAAATTTTATCTTTAGTTAAAATGAGAATATTTTTTGCATTAAACAATAGATTGTTTAGGTCGAAACATCTCAACAGACAATCATTACAATCTCTATTATTTAATGGCGGTTAATTATACCCATTACTGTTTATAATTTTATCAAATTATACCCATTTTATTCATTGTTATCAAACTTTCAATAAAACCTCTTATGCTTCTTGATATTTTGTTAACAGAATTTCAAGACAAGCTTTTAAGCAGATTGGATTTCCTTAGCCTACAAATACGCTCCATTTTAATTCACACAGATCCTTCCAGTTTAATAGTTTGCTGAGAGCGTCACCCGCATTACAAATAAAATAAAAAAATGTATATCCTACACCGATTGCGAGAGAGTGCGGTTTCTATTTGAATATTCTATTTTCCAAATTGTTTTATCCTGCGAAGGAATGTTCTGTTTTGAAAATGAGAAAACGATGCTTAAAGTGATCATGGACTCGTTGCGTTCCCTCGGTCCACCCCGATCTGGGCTCCTTGACCCCTACCACCAACGGATGGCAGGGAAATCCGAAGGAAGGCACTTAAGTATTGTTTTAACAAGTCTTTCGAGTGCTTACTTCCGGCAATTCTTGGATGAACCTCGGACTGATGGGTTGCACGTTTGGTTGAACGACCCCTACTTTGAAATGGACGGAATATTGGATTGACAGAAAAAAAGAAAACATTAGGTTTGTAACTCGCTTGACACGCGTCTGGAGGAGGTAGGGTTGTTATTGTTCTGTTCGTGCAATGATATAACTCGAATCGTATTACGACTGTTTTGGTGTGTTGTTTCTCATTTGGGTGATCGTTTCCTTCTATTATAAAAAAAAGAAGCGCGATTTGTTTTCTCTGCGTACTTCTCGTTGGGTGGTTTTTCTAATTTATGTAATAACCTTCTTTGAACCAAGGGGAGTCTTATACCCAAAACTTTCTCGCATGAATGAATTTATATTTGAGAGTATGTTTTCTCTACCTATTGAAAACAAATTCGACACAGCATTTTGCGGTCACAAATTCATACACGAAATATGATATATTAAAGTCAAAATTTGATATTTTAAATAATCGCATTTATATGCTTCTGTTGTTGTTGTTGTTATTGCTAATATCCAAGGTCTGACTTAGTCAGATCAAATCCAAAAGTCCTAAACAATCTAGAATATGTTCTGCCGGGGCCTGACGTTTTCGGCATTTCAGGCAAGACAGTTATATTTTTAACCCTGAGAAAAATAGCATTTAAGGTGACCACTGGCAAGGCGAGACAGGCAAGTGGTTGGTTTTTCTATCAAAAGGGAGAATTAAGGACTGGCCTGGCTTATTGTCTCAATACCAATCATGAGTTTTTATTTAGGGAGTTCGCCTGATAGAAGTGTTCTAAATATGTGAGTTTAGCAGAAAATGAAGTCGCCGGGCTGCTTCTTTTCTTGGCAAACCTGTCTGCTATTTCGTTACCAAGTAGATGCACGTGAGATGGGGTCTACTGAAGGTGAGTGTCATGCTGGAATGAAGTAAGCTTCAATTTCTGAAGAATAGAAAAACTTGCTTTGTCTCCAATATAGGTCCAATTATTAAAGTGTTCCATTGAGCTGAAGTTATTTGTAAGAATCAAAAGGTTCTTGTACTTAATTTTTTGTAGAAAGGTCTTAAGACCCTCAGCGATTGCTAGTAGTTCGCTTCTAAAAAGTGAACAGAAGTCTAGCTTTCATTGGCATAGATAAAAAATTAGTCTAAGGGGTTAAGATACATATGCCACTACCAGTAAAATTGTTGCTTTTGTTTCCATCAATATACAAATTAATGCCACATCTAGGGGTTAGGAATCTTCTCTAACGATCGATTGGCAAATGATATGCTTCTGAAAGTACAAAACTGCAGTTTTTCATCCCTTTATTAGATTTGGTTCAAAATTTGATCGCTTTAACTTATATTCGAACATTTAGAAATATAAACTTTTCAGAATGAATGTTTTTGAAAAATTTCATAGGCGGTCATTTTTAAAAAAGGGGGGGAGGAGGAGGAGGAAGAAGAAGTTGAACTTAGTGAGGTTTAAAACTTGGAGGATCCTAAGTTCCAACTTTTTGAATATTACAATATGTTCTCTAAACTTCGTATAAAAGAAAGTAAAAAGAGAAACAGAAAACTTGAAAGAGACGGATTTCCATGATTTGAAGTTGATTAAAGATTAAAAGTTGGAATATTGTTTTGCTTAAGAAAGTTTTAAGAAAATGAGGCAAAGTTCATTAAAAATATTTACAATGATTTTCTTAGAAATGTACATGTCAGTTATATTTCTTATAAATTGATCCCTTAAAATTATCTATTTTGATGCAATGGCTTTATTGCATGAATTAGAAAAATTGAAACTTTGTTTTACTCATAGAAAAACCTCACCACCTTCGATGAATTAAATTGCACAATAATCGCCTTCGGAAAATATACATTTATTCTGCTAATACTTAATTCTAAACTATTCTCCTTTTGAGGTGTAATTTGCCAAACAATCAAAAAAAGTTTTCAAGTAATTTGAATTTTTTTATTAAAATTATGTATTTAAAAAAATCCGAACAAATATGTTTTTACTGCCCAGATTTAAAATTTTATTTTCTAATATATTTAAATTATTGGCATTAATAAAGTCTTTTAGTCATTTTTGTTTTGAAATAAAATTCAGAATCAGTGTTAAGGGTCAGGGTTTTTTGCCTTCAATGAATCAACTGAAATTATTGAATTTAAAATGGCAAACATGTGTAGCATTTCTCTTTTGATTAAATGATACGTAGAAATAAATGGTGCATGTAGGTAAATGAAATCACATTATTTCTATAAAACATAACTATTAATGGATAAAAATCCATTATTTTTGATTAATAGATGACCCCTAACATTCCTATTGAATGATGCTTTTGAAGTCTTTATCGTGAATGAGATTAAGAAAAAATAATTGTTTTAATAGTCTATTAAAGCCCATAATGACACATGCAGCATTTTCTATATTTGTGTTTAATGGTCCGTACTACAATTTAATTGAATGTTATCGTTATTCACGTTTCCAATTTAAGTTATTGCTATGATTATTTAATGGAATTTGAAAACATTTTTTTTTATCTTTTGCACTTAAGGTTTCTATACAGAAAGAAAATAATAATTAAATTAATTTCATACTATACATTTTGTTTTGGTTTAGCTGCAAATTGATTCTGTATATAAAGCGTTTATCAAAATGCCTTTCATGTACTCTCTTGTCATTTTTTAACTACTTTGTTTTTGTTATCATTATATTAAACACGATGTGGACAAAACTGAATATATGAATTATGAATTAATATATGATTAAATTTCTTGACATTTAAATAAATCTAAACCAATAATCGCAAGTATAAAGTATTTAATATTCAAAATACTCTTTGAAGAGAAAAAATTTATTATGAAAATTACAATAAATTGTAAGAGAAATTATTCAGGGCACGGTTTATTTATTCAATATTTATATTTATTCAATATTATTTCAATATTCAATATTTATTCAATATTAAATCGACTGAAAATAGAACGTTGCATAGCACATATATTCCTTTGCATATTTATATAAATTGATTTCATTATCTTGTTAATTGAATAAAACATGATTTTTTTTCTAAAAAAATATACATTATATAAAATGGTTAAACGAAATTTATTTCTTTAAAAAATATGATGTTAACTAAAATTTTTACAATGCCTTCACCATGCCTTTCCTAATTATATACAAACTAAGAATTCGTTTACACACACACACACACACACACACACACACACACACACACACACACA
>JAOUZG010020767.1:3441838-3472080 GCA_026289955.1 Argiope argentata | reverse complement strand
TATATATATATATATATATATATATATATATATATATATATATATGTGTGTGTGTGTGTGTGTGTGTGTGTGTGTGTGTGTGTGTGTGTGTGTGTGTGTGTGTGTGTGTGTGTGTGTGTGTGTGTGTGTGTGTGTGTGTTATGAAAAAGAATGTAAAATTTTACTATAAACCTATATTGTTTTATATAATTTACAATTATTTTATTTTTATAGATTATTGTCGGGGCTTCCCATCACGACTCTGGCGTTATGATTATCCAAGTTTCCAACAGATGGAGCCACCACACTCTGATATGAATTCCATGAAGAAATCTAACGGGTCATCCTTTAATCACTCCCATTTATATTAAACTGGAACGAATTTTTTCCTCTCACTTTCTATATATAAATATTAATGGGGCCCTTTTTGGAAAGCATAGCAGTCAGTCGCGTTCTGAGGAAGATTGTTCGAATAATTGATTTTGAGTCTTTTGAAATAAATTGAAACGTAATAAAAATTTAAAAATTTTGAAATTAATTTTTTTGTTGAATTAAATAATAAATTTAATATGTAAAGCAATATTTTAAATAATTTTATCCCACTTGTATATATGTATTCTCGTATAACTGATGTATGAAAGAATTCAATTTAATTTTGTTGAACTGGCGAATATTTTTGCTTGATTTAAATATTTTCATTTGCATTCTTCCATTTTTAATCCATTAAAATTATATTTCTGTATGATAATTGTTATGTTACTCTATTATAGTTTTGGACTTCATTTTCGTAAATATTATTCACATTTTAAGTTTATTAACATAAACATAAGAGTATAATTCGTCACAATAAAAATATTTTTTTATCGTGGCTTTTTAATAATCGCTAGCTGTGAAGCAATATATGACACATAAAAATAGAAAAACATTGCACTTATAATAAGTGGAAATGCTTACCTCATTACTTAAACCTTTAAGAATTTTAATTTTGCATGTATATTTATAGTAGCTTTGATTAATGTATATGATATGAATGTTGTTATATTTGTTGTATGCTTGTACTTACAGAGAATAAATTTGATGTGACAATTTTTTTGCTGAATAATTTACTATGATAATACTATTCATTAATATCAGTCGTAAGTTAAAATTTAATACGTTTCTTTCTTTTTCTTTTCTCTGCATCTTCTGTGCTTTCTGTGGTTTTATTTTTTATTACATTTCTACTTAATATTCGATTGAAGCATATACTTTCGACTCAAAAATATACTGATTTATTTTTCTTTTGTGGCATAATAATTATTCAGCGAAAGATAAATCATATTTATTGAGGATAATAAATGCAACTTATGAGGTTTTAAGAATGCCTTCAGGGTCAATAAGAAAATGTTTGCAATAATTTATGTACATCTACAAAAGACTTGCGTTGAGATGTTCTAGTAAATATAGCGTTCTTTTATTGTAATTATACTGAAAAATTACAAATAACTTAACTATTAATGTTAAAATGTAGAGTTTATAACTCATGATATTGAATGCAAAAGCTTTGACTCCCAGACTTTGAAAGACATTTTTCCAGGCAAGGAGGGAGGGGGACATTGGTGTTTGATTTGAAAATGTAATCCCTTTTGATAAATTTGCAGTTTTCAAGTTAACGAGTCCCAATTAATGCGTTGTCACATTTTTTTGCCATTAACGCGAAGCTGATACTCTCTTTGTAGATACAAATGAAATCAAAGCTAAAAAAACACCAAGTCTAATACGAAAATTTTTAAACTTTCATAATCCAGAATATTTATAAATACTAAAATACCTTACGAATTTTAAAAGTATCGAATCATAGCTTTTGCTAGATCCAGAAGATTTATATTTCAATTGAAATGAAATATAAATATATTTATTTTCAATAGAAATTTAATTTATATTCAAAATTATAGTTAATATTTTTTTAAAAAAATTGTTTGGTTTTTAAAAATTATTTTCATTAAACATTGAATAGGTGCAAAAAATATTACTGATTGTATTATAAATTTACAGTTGAACAAATGCTTAGTTCAAATTCATTAATTAAAACAACAAGATTCGTTGACTAAGGTTATTGCATGTACATATATTCAAAGTACAAATCAATAGAACAATCAATAGAATAATCTCATAGATTCTGTTCAAGATTTGAGAAAAAAAACTATATCTTAGACAATAGATTACTAAATTTCCTCTCCCTAACTTTTCATATTTTGTAATTATGGAGATGAATTGATCGATAAACCGTACAGACAGACGGGATGGTTTACGCTAAAAAATGAAAGTGAAATTAATATGAATCAAGGTTAGTTCCAAAGTGACTGTAGAACTGTTATGAAACTATAAATATTTGTGAGCTTTTATTCAGATTTAGTGAGTTTTTAATGTTTTTTTATTTATTAACTTTTGTTAAATATAATATTACCTACAAGGTTGCTATTATTGACTGATAGAGGTTTTATATTATCAGAAGGAAAAGTCATAAAAATTTATATTAAATAGAGTAAAACGTAATTAAAAACTACTTTCCATACCATAGACATTCAATTTCTGTAGATGTAAATTATTTTCTATTTTTGAACAATAGCTCTAAACTAATCTTTGTTAATACGAGTGTCTAAATTTCAATTTTTAATTCATTAACGCAAGTCCTATTTTATAGAGATTATGTTTCATATATGTTTTTTTTAAATTTAAGTTTTATAATTATAGTATTGATAAAAATTATCATTTCTAATCCCTTAAAGAAAATCCGAAATTCTATTCGATATCAATTCATAACATTTGTAGTAACATTGCCAATTCCCTGGCAATGGAGTGAAAAGAAAGGAAAAGTGTTGAAATCGAGAAAGATTTAAAAATATTGTTGAATATAATATCAGATTTTTCATGATGAGTGTACCAAATACTTTTTATTCATCCACTCAACTTCAAATACATTTTTTTAAAACTCGTAGTAGATGGCACTTGATGTTAATACCTTTTTTCAAATATTAATTGTTTGAGATAAACATCGAAATAGCTCAATCGGTAAAATGCGAGGATTTCAGTATTTTTGACGTGAAATTGAAGAAAATGCGAGTCAATAACTGCGATTAGATTTTCTTATAAAATGATTTTCAATATCATGCATTAGCGAATCCATCGCATTAATGACTCATTGCGTCGCACAGATAACCCTGATAAAAAAATACTATCTTTGGCACCATATAAATTTAAAAAAATGGAAACAATTGCATAATATTTTCAAAAGTATTAATTTAAATAACATTAATTTTAATTATGCTTCGAAATTTTAAACATGGTTACCAAAACAGAGTTAAAAATCAGAAAATTCTGATTTTTAATTAAATTTTAATCAAAAATAATTTAAATTCCTAAATATTTTGACTCATCTTCGCAAATTGATTTATGGGCGATCCGTATCCTTTCGTTTACCTTAGAAAGTTTTATCTTGCAAGAGATCTTCTACAGACATATTTCATGATCAAAATTTTTTACTTTCTTTATAAATTGAGCTTCAGAAATGTGCGAAGGAAGAAAAAAAACCCACCGGAATCTTTTTTGAAATGAATCACTTTCCAGTTATCCATTTATCCAAATCACTTATCCCTGACGGCAGAATTAATGACTCGCCTAATTACTCCCAAAATAACTGGTGATTACGCCGCTTAAGTACCGGTTAGAGCTGGCCAGAGATGCCTTTTGCTGCGGATAGCTTAATTTATTTCGCAGAACTTGGAAGATCCCACCTGTGGTCTGTTATCTCGATTTCTTGAAATTAACTGCTCCAAGTGTTTGGAGATCTTAATTATTTTGCATGCTCAAAAAGAAATAAAGAGCTCGTCTAGTGTGCTGATCTCTCAAAATGTATAGTGATTACCCGCTGCATGTGTCTGTTAAATTGGTACCAATAACCTAAGAAGGATTCTATACTTTTGCTCGCATCTGAATTCAAGACTAATAACAGTCTAAAGAGAAAAAGAACTATGAATTATACTTTTATGCTCGTTCAAGACACAGACGTATCAAATCCGTGTCATTAGACAAGAGACTGATCATTGCATTACTTTTATTGCAGTTAATTTCTTCCATCCCCTTTTGAATATGTCTTATCAATGTCAAGTGCCATCTATTAAAATTTTAACATTCAAGACGCAGACATAGCAGAAACATGTCATTGACCATCGCATTACTTTTTTTTGCAGTTGATCATTTATTGCAGCTGACCATTTATTGACCAATGGATTACTTTTATTGCAATTGACCATTGCATTAATTTTATTGCAGTTTACTCTTTATTGACAATTGCATTACTTTTATTGCAGTTGACTGTTTATACACAATTGCATTATTTTTATTGCAGTTGACTCTTTATTGACAATTGCATTACTTTTATTGCATTTCATT
Organism: Argiope argentata; assembly: GCA_026289955.1. Classification (NCBI taxonomy): domain Eukaryota; kingdom Metazoa; phylum Arthropoda; class Arachnida; order Araneae; family Araneidae; genus Argiope; species Argiope argentata. Next base: position 3,467,670 of record JAOUZG010020767.1, on the reverse strand, counting down.
TCTTCCATCACCTTTTTAATATGTCTCACTGGAAATAAGTGTAATCTATTAAAATTTTAACGTTCAAGACGTAGACATAGAAAACCCGTGTCATTAGCCTGCACATTGCATTACTTTTTATTGCAATTGATTACTTCCATCATCTTTTTAATATGCCTTACTGTGCCAAGTGTCAACTATTAAAATTTTAACTTAAACTTGTGAATTTATTTAATTGCCATTTCATTTGGATGATTATTCTTAATTCAATCTCAATAATATTGCAAAAAGACTCTTGAGGCACTGAAATCATTCCAAGTGACTTTAACATTTAAATAACTGTATAATTTAGATTAATTGTAAATGCGAAAATTAGAAATGTACTAATTTCATTCTTGTGCTAGATGCATCCCTGTAAATGAAAAGTAATTTTAAACTTAAGCTAATTTTTAAGAAAATATAAAATTATATGTGATGGCAAGTGATAAATTGATTAAGATATTAAATTTTACTTTTTTCTTACTTTGCTCTTAAGGTTTACTTATTATTATCAGATGTTAAACTTGAAATTTTACTCTAAAGACTATCAGACAAAATTTTAATGCCTGAAATTGACATTAGTGTTCATTTTAGGTGAATGACAAATTTCAGACATATTTTGATCATTCATATGGAATTAATTATAAATTCATCTATTTTTGCGTATTACTCCTCAATACAATAAAGCATGCTATATGTTACAACATAGTATTTGTATATAAGATGTTAAGACATATAATACCTACGATTACGTTTCTTCATTATATACGAATGTGCTATATAATAAAGAAACACCGAAGCAAAGATTAGAAGAATAAATCTAATGATATAAAATAAAGATTAAAATGAAATCTTCTATGCATATTTCAATGTATCGTGTCAGACCATCATTTCTTTAACGGCCAACACCTTTTGCTCGTGAAAGTTAGTTCATTCATTTTAATTGTTTCATCGAATAAGTAATTTTAGTATTGCAAACGATCATAAAAACTTTGTCTAGCATTTATAGTTTAAAAAAAGTAGCATTTCCTATTTATTTCATTTCGTATAATCAAGTGCTTAAAATTACATTTTTCTAGGTTTTTTTTGCTGCGGTAACTTTTTTTTAATCGAAGCTTTTGTAAATGCAACACGTTATTTAAAGTGATTTTTTTAGATTCTCGTGCAGATAAAAAAATTTCAATTTTTTCTCCTACGGATTTTTGTTGACGCTAAAACATAATCGCCAAAACAATATCATGTTATGACATGATAAAAAGAGATATCTTAAAAGGGCGTTTTCTGTATATGATAACATTTTAAAATTAGAATATTGCATTCTAATATATCACAGTCGAATTGATTTCACACTTAAGGTCGACATAAAGTTTTGCAATCAGTTTTCATTGTTTTTATGGCTTGAAATCGTATTAAAGGCAAAATCTTTTTTTCAAAAATAAAGAAATATCAATAACTAATTTTCGATAGCATGGTTTCATTATTATAAAATTCTTAGTCTACCAGTTTGGGGAATCAAATGTTTTTAATGGAAAATGTATTCAAAATTAGAAAAAAATTCAGAATGGAAATTTTTTGCTTTCTTTATTTTGAGTGAATATTGTAAAACCATTAAAAAGTTTGACGAATGCGTGGAAATCAAAGGCTATATTGTAAAAAGTATTGTTAAAGGACTAGAGTAATCGAAAGCAAAACTTCCAAAAGTAAAATTACCTTTTTCGATATAAATGGATCAAATGAAATGAAAAATGAATTTTAAATGATTATCTATAATGACTGAAAATGATTCATATATTTCCATTTATCTATAAGCAAAAAATTTATAAACAGCTTTTCGTTAAGGGGACTTTATTAGATATTTTTGGAAATTATTCCGTCTTCGTTATAAAAAGTTTTATGCATATTTATCAAAATATAAATGCCTCATATTTCTTAAAAACTTTTAAAAACCAATTTTTTACTTTTTTAAATTTAAAAAGTATACAATTTTTAAAAATTTCAAAACATCCTAAGCGTCTTAAGTTTAAAAAAAATTTCTATTATTTCAATTTATTACCCAATGTATATTTATTTGGAACAAAATTACGCATGATTTTGTAAATTCAATTAAATGTTCATTTTTAAGAAATATTTTTATGAACTCTTAATGAATTTTTATAAAAATTTTGCACTTTTAAGAACTAAAATTGTCTTTTTACTATCTAAAGAATCTCGAAACATAAAATGCATACCCTACTTTCTTTAAATGTTTAATAAAAATATTTATTGCCTCTTTCGTTTGATTTCTTTAAAAACTAAGACACCTGAAACATTTCAATTATATTTAAATCTAATTACAATGCCATTTTGAAAACATCATTAAGATGGGGTTTTTTCCTTTTAACCTTCGAATATTTATTTTAAAGAACAATATATTTTACAACACTATTTTAGTTGAATATAATCCTTAGTTTGGTGAGGAAAGGGCAAAAAGATTTCACATTTTCGTCCATTTTTACTTATTTCAAAATCCACTGTCCCCTTAAGCACTAGTAATCTAAAATTAAAGAGGTTTTTAACTGAAATGCAAAAAGCACTATGAATAGAAATGGAACAATGATCGAGAAAGTTCAGATAATTAGGACATTTCATTCAAGAAAAAACAGCTTACGACGATTTAAAGAGACCCGCTAGAAATTATATAATAGATACTTGGAAACTGTACTTTCTTCTCACTATCCGTGAGAAGAGGATTTTCAGACAAACTCAACCAGCTGCAAACAGAATGTTATGCGTCTTAACAGAGTGCCATGAAAAAGGGCTCAGCTGAATTATTTGTTTTTGAGGTTTCAGCTTAAAAATGCATTAAATAAAATGTATTGCCTTTGTAAAAGTCTGTTAGTTTGTATTTTAAAGATCATAAGATATAATTATGTTGACAAAATCAATAATCAAATGAAAATTTACAAAGAAATTCATAAAAGGGTTACAGAGAAAAATAAGTGTTTCAAAATATATAAACTGAATCCTTAAAAACTAATTATTTAGATTTACTGACAGCATTATCAGACTACTTGCCTGCGTTTGTTACATGTTTGTGAGAAAATACAAAAAATAAAAAATACTTTTACGTCACAATTGTTTTCGAATACTTAAAAACAACCTTTAAAAGACATTATTACCCTTAAGTATATGAATACCTTATTAATCTGAAATTTATGGATAAAAGACTAGTATTTTCATGATTTAATACGTATGTTTATAGATTGCTTGGAATTCCAACTCTGGAATTTAGTAATTTATAGTTCACATTGGAAAAAATTAGAAATTTTTTTAGTTAATTCTGGTAACTTCTAGAGATTAAATTTATCCTTAAAAACTAAGAATCGTAAGAAAAGACAGCTTATGAAATTGTTTTCATTTAAGATATTTGGTACTTCCTTAACTCAGATAATACTGATATAAATTATTTTCATTTGGTAACCTGAAAAGCTCAATCATCGGGATGTCAACAACGCCTATGGAAATCTGAATATAAATGAAAGTCATTGTGGCTATGTTTATTCTACATTGCCTCGTAAATCATTGATTTCAACTAAATTTAGGGCACTTATTCTTATGGCAAATGAAAGAATACTATCAACTTTCTAAAATGCAAAAGTTACTTAAATAATCAATTACTCAAAAATGAAGTAAAATTTAGCATTTTTTAAATAATACATGAAATATATTAATGTCCTCTTAAATCTCAAAATCTTATAATTTGTATGATATTAATTCCATTTTTAAACAATATTTCTTTTAAATATGATTTTTTTAAAAAAAACTAAATACAATAGAATTAATATAAATTTTGAACCACTGTAATACTATTTCATTATTTGTGTTGTTTTTACATTTACTTTCATGCAATGATATTACGATTTCTAAAATCAGGCATAGGTTAATCGTAAGAAAATTAAGTTCCATGAGAGCAATGAAGCAGATGTATGTCGAGAGCAGCAGCTCTAGTCCAGAAGGAAATAACCGATATTGCACTTATTTCTTATAAAAACAAAAATGTCGTTTCATCTCAATCCGTTTATAAACTACCTTTTTAACAATACATATTTCATTTTTATTCGAGTTTCCTTTCAAATGTTATTAATCTTTTATGCAGATAATTTTAGAATAAAGTAATTTGTAGTTATTCCTTTATTGAGCACCATTAACCACTCTACCACTTTATATATATATTTAACCATTCTACCACTTTATATATATATTTAAAAATTATTAAACATTTTTTTATCAGACACAATGGTTAAGACATTTTTGACACCATTTTCCATGGCATTGAAATAGTGATTAATGCTTTCCAACAGCAAACGAAGGTCAATCGTACAGAGGAAGCGAGGGAAAGTGAACTCTTTCTAGAACAAATAAATCAGATGCTCAGTTTCTCTAAGCTATCAGAGATAACTAAAGTTCTGAGAACATACTTCTAGAAAAAATGTACTTACACCAATTTAAAGTTTAAAAATTTAATTTTAGACAATTTTATTTACGCGAATATGTTTCAATGACGGTTAATATTTTAAAATTTATCATATTTAATTCTGAAATAAAGGACATTATAGGTTTTACTTTGTTAGGTAAATTTATCATATTTAATTCTGAAATAAAGGACATTATAGGTTTTCCTTTGTTAGGTAAAGTTAAGAAAACTTTTCTACGATTGTTTTTTAATTTCTCTTTTATTGTATTAATACATGTTTATTGAAAATATTTTTGACATACTTTAAAATATTGATTTCACGATGACAGAATGGAAACAATAATAGCATTATTTTAACGATGCACAGTGACTAGTCAAGAAGAATTTTCTTGAACATATGAAGTTTTTTTTTATTGTTTACAAACAAGAATATATACGAAGGGCTGTTGCTAGAGCATATTATTAAAATTGAAAGGAAAATCTTCAGAAATAGAAGAAATAACAATCTATATTTTTTTAAAAAACTACTAAATTAATTTATTTTTAATCATTTCATTCTCATCATGAAAATTAACTTTTTAATTAGCTTTCCCACAGAATATTCTTTAAACCTTTCTTAAGTTTCAATAAAGCTGGCGCTAAGATTTCGGCTTAAGGACTGGATCTTTTTAGGTTAGAGAAGCGATTCCACAGAACAAGCATCGAGTAAGCGAGTCTGGTTTGCGTTCAATCCGCCTGGACAAAGCCCGCTCCCACTGGTGTGATGTGGAAATTTGGTAAGAGGGTGCCGACCTAGGTTTAGTGCCCATCATCTGACCCCCGCTCCAAAATAAGAGATCCATTCAAATATAGCCTTAAAACTTCTTTGAAACGGAACGCTAATGTCACTAAACAATAAGTGTTTGTAAAATAAATTTCTGTAATATTGTAACAAATTTTTCCCACTTGAGGAGAAGATCAGCTATCCGTATTTTTAAAATTGAGTTCTTTAATTATGTTTTTATTTTAATTACAAAGACATTTCAATCAAAAATAAGATTAGGTTTTATTGGTACTACAAAAAGATAGATAGAAAACTGCATAAGTACAATAATCCAGATTAAAAACTTGACATTACAAGTGGTACGAGACCACACAGTACAGGCGAGTTGACGAGTGTGGTACATGGCAATGTATAAAGAAAATAAGGTGCTTTTTCCTACATCCGGATCTAGTGAAAGTAATAGTGTATATTCGAAATGTCTAGAAACAACTATCAGGATGCCGTCACATGAGTTAGAATGATTGAAAAAAACGGAGAAAAATCAGATTTAGGTTAAAATGAGGAAGAGCTTACTATACGAATATAATTTGACAAATGTATTGTTTCCTGTACTTAGAAAACGCTCCGAAAAATACATGTACAGAGGTAGGGAATGGGCAAGGAATAGGGGCAGTAAAAGTAAGGTTTCGGCTTCGGTTTCAGGTTCGATACGCGATACCACTCAAGAACCATCGTTCAAGTAGGTCTGGTGCACATTAAATTCATCGGGGTCAAACTTCTTTCCACTGGTTTGGGAGTAGAGGTTTGGAAAGGGGAATGCAAGCTTAGGTGTCGCCCTCGTAAACTGACCGAGGCTCAAAATTGCGAGGTCCTTATCTAAATAATTCTAATGAAGCATTAAAACGGACGTTAATATAACTAAACCAAAATAAGACCGAAATCGTTAAGTAAATATACTTTCTAGCATTTGGGAGGATTATCTGAACTACAGAAAAGATGATCCACGCCACTAAACGGAGTCGATATAAAGATTTAAAAAATCGACCAAAACGTCGAAATTTACCATGCTGACTTCTTTTTTCCCTACTCCATCTTTAAGGTAAAAAAATTATTTTACAGCGATATCCTCTTCTCCCAAATTTTTTCTTTGTTTTAAAATATAATTTTCTATCTAACTTTTTAAAAATTGAATCGATTCCATTTTTGGGGGAGAGATATTTAATTCAGTTTATTCTTTGATTTTCTTTTATTATCGTTAAAGCTGTGACAGTTTTTTCAGATATTTTGAATTTCGTTTTTATTGCATAAAATAAAATTAAAACTTTCAATAATCGCCCGTATTAATATATCAAAAAACAATGTCTATTAAAATTTTTGCCTTTCTTTAAATTCTGAAACAAAAAAGACAATTTTGATTACTTTTAGAAAATGTTTCATTGTTAAACGACAAATATATTAATAGCATTCTTCCAGACTAGAAAGCTTGCTAAAACTTTAAAGAGACTAATCTTGCTTTAATTTGTTTCATTGTCTTTTATCCGGCTTTGAATTATATCTCAGTTTTACATAATACGACAATACGAAGAAACAGTGATATGGTTGAATTAGTTTCATGAGAGATATCACACTAAATCTATTCTTTTAAAAGAAATATTACCTGTTTTGAAACTTGTAGATCATTTTATATTGAAGTTACTTTCTTTTTCATAAACTTCATCACTTTCTTTTCTCAGTTATAAGTAAATTTTGAAATTATTAATAAAATCTTACAATTAAACGTATACATAGTGAAAATATAGTGAAAACTTGTCCCATTCTATCGCATCGTTCATAATTTTAAGGGAATATTCGGTATTATAAATAATAGCCTAACATGAAAGAAAATTCCTAACAATTAGATTAACTAGTAAATCCGGTTAATAAATCCCACAGAATAATTAAATAATCGATCTTCTTGTGAAGCAGTTCGTATTTGTTAAATATCTTATGGATGCTCTTCTACCAACTAAATAACTTTCAACTCTCATTATTTAAAAAAAAACAAATAGTTTGCACTTCTTTTAAAAATATATTTAAAGGCAAAGGCAAAGTTCAATAAAGAAACTCACTTGCATTCACATTGTATTAATAATGACTTTTTTTCCACCGAACCTTAAAAAAAACTGATTTTACAACTACGCGAATTAAGAAATGGTAGGAGACATGCAAGTCTCGTTTTCTAGCAAAACTTTAATTAAATGAAGTTAATTAACATTTCCAGAGCCTAAGAGATTTCCAATATTTATTGGCGATTGCAGCAAATCGTCGGAATGAATTATAATTCTTACGTCTCGCCAAAGTTAATTGCCCGTATATCTTATTGAGAACATAATTAACGCGCCCAGCTTTGTAAAAGTAGATTAAGTTGTCATGACGATTGTCAATATTTCTCTCCGCTTCATCAGAGGCAAAGGAAATGGATTGAACTGCGTTGTTTTCATGCCACTGCATAATAAAAAAACTATCCATCTAAAATAAAACCGGAAAAGAATTATAATTGCAGGTTGAGAGTAATTTGTGGATAAATTTAAAATCTGTACTTAATTCTTAATATTATATGCACTAGAAATATAATTACGCATGTATTTGAATATATATTATATGCATAATATAATTACGAAATATAATTAAGCATGAATTAAAATGAATTAACTTAATAAGTTAGTTGACTAGGTTGTAGGTGATTTTTTTTTGAAAACACTCTAAAATATTTGCAATTTTGAATCTGTGCACGAAAGGGAAAAATTGCTGTACTTGTATGGAATCAAAATGTACAATTTAAGAAGTAAAGGTGCCTTTAAAAAAATTTTAGAGTCTGAAAAAAAACCTTTTTTGATGATTTTAAAATTCATTTTAAAATCATTTTTAAACCTTTTTAAAAAATGATTTTTTTTTAAATTGGCTGATAACTTAAGAAATATATTACCTGTACAAAACACAACGCAATGCAAGAAACTGAACAGAATGAAAACTCTTCTGACTATTCAGGTCCATGATATTAAAGAATTTTTTAAGTAAGATGCGTCAAAATTCATTTATGTTTGGAAGATATTTAAAAAGTTACTGAACGTTTTGAATTTACCTCCATATAAAAAGTAAGTGACTGATTAAAATTAAAACTTTTATTATTCCTGATCCAGAATTATACACTTTATCGGAATTTATTTTGTTTTGGAAGTGACACTACCAAGTAATGAAACTCAATGCACAATTCTAAGCATATAGTTTCCCAAGGAAATATTTCTATTTACATTTAGTACCTTCCTATTTAAGGATAGTAGTTCATTCATTATTCATTTTTGTCAAAGTAGTAATAACAACTTTAGCCAATCCGATTTCCTGCTTGTAACAAGTTTGGTTGAATTCTCCAGCTTGATCATTCCCCTGATATTTCAGTGGACATTATTTCAAACTACACTTAAGAAATATTATCAAGCATGAAATATAATGATTGTAAAATTTATGAAACTAATATTATATCAATTTTGCATATCAATCAAAATAATAGAAATAATGAAACATTGTTTCATTCATGATATAAAAAATAAATCTTATCCGATAATTGTAAATGTATTTAAATGCTTATATACATAATTTGCTTAATCTGAATGAGTTTGCTATTATATTATTTGCTAGAAACAATGCTATTAAATATGGAGATGCATAGCTTTAAAAGTTGAAAATGAAAGTTCGGCATCGCAATTATCTGATTGTTAAGTTTTATGAATGTTTTGAAAACCTTCAATTCTTCTAATACGTAAGAAAATTAGTTCTGTTTGCATAAACAATCAGTTTAGTCTTTCCTACTCTATGATCAGATATTCTAATTCGAAAAGCGAATGAAGGAGTGTACTTCTGCCAACCTGTTCTGAGGAAGTAAGGGTCCACCAAATTCTTGGCCACCCCCATTTGACTTTCTGATTTTGCTTAAACCTATCATTTATAGGGACCCTCGGGTTTCACCTAGCGACATCCTCTGCAGGGAGAATACCATGTCAGAATAGACGAGAAAAATTCCAGAAGAAATTACTACTCCAGGGAATGAAATTTTGTTCCTGAAGAATGATTCGTCCATTCGAGAGGGATAACCAAATATCATTTCAGAGTTACCAGACTTAATTCAATGTCTACTATTTTTAGCTGTTCAAAAAAGTTTATTTTACAATCGTGAAGTAATCTTAATTAATATAGTATCTAATATTTCACTGCTCAGTATCTTCAGAACATTACGGCTAGAACAAAAGATGGAATCAATAGTTAAATTCACGCACCGCATTTGTCTATTAAAGTAAGAGCTTGGTATGATAATATTAAACTAAAGTAATCAAATTTCTTAAATTTCAATACTTGACAGAGGCTTAAAAAGAGGGAAATAGATTAAAATCAAAAATTAAAAAGGGAAATAAATAAAATAAAATAATTTAGAAACGATGAAGCAACTAGTTGTTTACATAATTAAAATAATTCCACAAGATAAAGACGAATGTAAAATAAAGTTTGGATTATTTGTTGTTTTTACTATTTTAATTCACATCTTGTTATTTTCTTCCATTTTATCCATATTAAGGAAAACATATTTTATGTGTAGAAAAAGTATGAAAAAGAGAATTTTTCAGGAACTCATTTTTAAGATTTGTATATTGTGTTATTATTTTCCAAGAACTATTTACTTCCGGCAATCGAAATAATTCACATATTTAACTCGAATTCGGGACCTTTCTTTATTTCCTGATAAAAGATTCAAAATTTCAGACTCATTTAATTCAGAACGCCAATTCCCTTTAATGATACATTTGTTCAAACTGAATATGATTCAATATATCAGTTAAAATGTACTACATAACTAGTTACTGTTGATTCTTGACGGAATAAACAAAATCTGCCTAAGCTAATTTAACATATCCAGCGATTATAAAGTAGACATATAAAATGAATTAAATGAACAACTTTTCTAACACTTCTACAACTGAATATCAAATCAAACATAAAGTTGGAAGGCTTCTAAAAAATTTAAAGGGAATTATTTCTATTGGCTAATAAGTTTCAACAAAATTTAAACTTAAATATTATAGTTAATACTTTAATATAGTAAAAGTATTTCATGAGTTATATTCTAAAATACTTTATGTGTATTTTGTAACAACGTTCAAAAAAAGTTTTTATGTTATTAAACAATATTCCGCCCGCTCTTCTGGCCAGTGTTTCTTTTCTTTCAGTCTTAATTTTTCGTTTTTAGAAAATAAATGAACAGTTAACTAAAACAATTATTTACTACGCAATGGTAATTTAATAAAATAATAGTAATATTATAAAATAAATATTCTTCAATACTGAACAATTAAAAGAATTTTTATTTAAAAAAATCATAAAATAAGTAAATATTTGTGGGCATTAACATAGCGTAGACTGCATTTACTCGATTGTGTTTAATTGACCTCAACGTGGTAACGTCGGAATACAAAGCGTTAGCGTCCAGAGATGTAATTGGTGTGTAGTTTCTGCAAATATTCCATGGACATTTTAATTTCATTTCTAAAATATTTTCATTTCACAATTCTATATTAAATAAATTTATTGATTTTACATCTTTTTTGTGTGTGTTTAGCCAATATCGACTTCTAAATTTCACGACTTGTCCTGCTTGACAATAATTATAAAATTTTCAGAATTCCCCAAATATATTTTATTTTATACTAGCCGCCTTTGGCGACCAGTCGGTTCGCCAATATTAATGCCGACTAAAGGGTTAAATCATTTTTATATATAACTTGGTCTCATAATAAATTTTTCAGCAATATATATTTTTAAGCTTCAAATTTCGATAGTCATACTTATTGATTCATACTGTTTCGATAGTCATACTGTTAAGGCCTACATAATAGTATAAGTCATCACTTATACTATTATGTAGGCCTTAAACAGTCCTATCTTTGAAGTCCGCATCTCTCTCTGATTTTCTATCAGTGCACGTAAAATTCACTTTTAAATTAAATTGAAAATGATGAAACTTCAATTAATACAACGACCTCTTTATTCAATCTTAGCATGTCTTTAAATAAAACTAAGAACTGAAAGCAGAATAGTCCGACATTGAATATTTATGTTCAATACAGAAATTGAAACATTATATATATTTTTTTTATAATTTATAAGATCTCAAGGAATTATTCAGCAAAAATTTCACAGGTTAATTGAAACCTTCAGTTTTTAATTTTATTTTTAGATGTATATAAATTCTCTCAATAATATTTTTTTTTAGGTTTATAAATATATTTCAAAAAATTATGATTTCAATTCCTTCGGTCTTATAGATTCATATTTGTAAAATATTCTTAATATTTCAACTTCTAAATAAATAAATAAGCATTTCTATCATCTTCAAATCTGGCTGATTTATTCAGTTCTGAATATTGAAACTTTAGAACAATCATCATTATCATAATCTAGACCAATTATTTTAGAGTAACCTTGATTGGCTTCTTTGGGATCTTGATAAAGTGATCTAAAATCGCCAGTTTTTACCGTAATAGTTATATTGAAATTTTCACAGATCGATCAGCTTTGATGATTGATTTAGTTGATTGGATTTTATTTAAGGACTTATTTAATTAAGGACTTATGTCTCAAGAATTTATTATTATTTAAGGACTTATTGTCTCAAGAATTTATTATTATTTAAGGACTTATTGTCTCAAGAATTTATTATTATTTAAGGACTTATTGTCTCAAGAATATTTTGTTAAATTTGATTCACAGAGCAGATGATGTATGTAAAAATTTAATTCATCAGCATTTTCCTCTAAATCTATAATTATATATTTCACTTGGACCAACTGCTAAGAGATTTATATCTCTCCCCAAAAAATTAAGAAATTAGATGTTGGGCTCCGATTACACATGATGCCTTATAGATGTTAAGCCATATTTGCAATAAATAAAATTGTTTAATTGGATTAGTAATATGTGTACAGTAAAATATCATAGAAAACGTTTCCATCCATTTATTTTCCAAAATTATCATGTTTCATATTTATTTCATTGTATACAGACACGTGCCGAAAATAACATTTTTATATGTTTAATCTGGAATGATATTTGATTTATTTTTTCTCGTGTGAGAGCACGATATTGTTTTGGTAGAAAGTTTTGATGTCTCTGAAATATGCGGGTAAAAATAGTTTTATATGCTTTTACAAATTTTGAATTGTTAATTATTACGTATGCTTGTTTGAAAGAAGATGCGTTTTTATTTCGTATGATTCATTAAAATGCGGAGAAAAATTACAATCACGAAGGTGAATTCTTTGATTTGCACAAAATATCTTCTTCACATTGCTTTTTGTTCTTCATTTCTTTGAAATGACGTCATTTTAAAAGTTCGTTTAAGATTTCTTGCTTTTAAATAATTAATCTCGCTCTCAGAAGATTATCGTTTGGTGCTTTTCTAAGAATTCTTTTTCAGTTTTAACTGTCGCAGTTTTGTAAAATATTTTTATTTTGTATTTTTATTTATTTTAGTTCTTTAGTTGAATTATTAAATTTGATATTGCAAACGATTTTCATTTTCATTTATTGTTTAAAAAATATCACATTTCCTATTTAATTCATTTCATATAATCACGTGATGAAAATTGTATTTTTCTGTTTTAATTTTGGTAGTAATTAACTTTTTTTTAAATCAGAACTTCTGAAAATGTGATGGCAACATTTTATTAAAAGCTGATTTTTTTTTTTGAGATCCTCGAGAAGATAAAATTTTATTATTATTATTATCTTTTTATTGCGAAATAAATTGTTGAAAAAACGATTAAATTGAATGTTTAAAAATTCATTAAAAATAGAGTTTTAATTCATAAGTCAAAACATTAGTATCATTGAAAAGCTAATTTTTTGCGCTTTAACTTGATGCAAAATTCGATTTTGTGCTATAATATTTTCGGAAGTTATAGCGAAAAAACGTTAAAATTTGGTTTATTTTTTAATTAATTAAAATTTTAATTAGAAATTCAAAAAAAGGGCTCCGAGGTGCACATTCCCGGCACCCAAGGTATACGTATACCAAATTTGGTAGCTGTAGGTCGAACGGTCTGTCCTGTACATCGCCAACACACACACACACATTGTGCTTTATTATAAGTAAAGATAAAGATAAAGATTATTGATACCGATTTGATATCAAAAAACTTAATAAATATTTTTTTATATATATAAAATTTTATACAGAGACTTTTTCTTGTACCGTCAAGTCTCAAAAATAATCAATACATTATTTTTCTTTCATGAACATATTTTATTGATGCTGCAGCGACATTCGTTGTAATAAGCATCGTACTCGTGTATCAATGCTTGAGTAATTCAGCTTGATTAAAACTCGAAAATAATGACACGCTGTGTGTGCTATGAATAATCCGACCCGGCAGAAACGTGTCAAGAATACTTTCTTCAAAATGCCTGTAATCATTTCCATCCGTGGATCGAATTAAGTAATAAACCGACGTTCCAGGAGTCCAATGAAAACAATATATTAATCCTTAATTCTGGACCAAGCCTATCATTATACGCGTGGACGAGAGTATACATTGTTCCAGATTTTCAAGGTCATTCCCCTCTCGGAGTAGCATCTTCAGAACTAATTTAATTTGGATCATAAAAAACTCGAGGAAGAATCCAAGGGTTCGTGTCACACGCAAAAGATCAATAATCACTTAGAGCGAGCTTTAGAAGAAATGGACGTCGACGATTAAAAACGATTTCATTGTATTCGTTTGGGTTTTAGGGAGTTGGTATGTTTATTAGGGAGGAAGGGTTGGAACTGGTCTGCCTTACGTGATAAAAAACGCACCATTAAATGTTGGTCTTTCGTAAGACCCCTGATCTTATGGTCATTTATATGACCAGGAAGTAGTGTGGATATAACTTTTTTAAAGGGATGATTTCCGAGTTTATGTTCATTAATGTCTTTACAGTTATAAAAATCTCAGGAAATAAAATGGGTATGGACCATTACACTTCGGCCGTTGAATAATGTAACAAGGTGGAAAAAAATTATTGTATAAAGATGGTAATGAAAGAATGCCTGAGAAGAATCTGAATATCTTGTATATTGTGTTTCATTTTGAAGACAGGGAGATATATCAACACCGGAAAGCACGCCAAAAATTTAATTCCAAAAATATTTGTAGTTTTATTAAATAAATAAAGAAAAATGACAATTATTATTCAGATTTCTTCATTCATAATATTTGGAATAGGCTTCACTTAATATGAACAACACATTCTTTACGAGAATAACCTGTCTCACTTGATATATAAAAGTATAAACTATACCCTAATAAATATAAATAAATTTTCTGTTTATCGAAAAAATTTATATTTCATAAATAAAATATTTTTCATTTTGTTGTTTAAATTTTGTTAAATGTTCAAATAGATGTCAAATGAGAATAACGAGTAAATAAAAAATAAATTAAGAAGATAAACAAAGTGAGGATTAAATGGATAAATAAATTGAAATATTATTAGGGACTCTCTGCAACAATTTAGCTTTTATTAATAATATTGATACAGTAATAGGTATTATTCATTAATATTGTTAATTAACAATGTTATTGTTTATTAATATAAAGGTCGATATTGTTTATTAATATAAAGGTCGATATTGTTTATTAATATTTTAATTAATTATGTTATTGTTTATAAATATAAAGATTTATATTGTTTATTAATATTTTTAATTAACAATGTTGCTGTTTATTAGTACAAAGATAGACATTGTTTATTAATATTGTTTATCAACAATGTTTTATTTAATAATGTGAGGATTTATAAAAAGTAAATTAATATAGTGCTTAAGATAAATTTTAATGGAGCGTAATTGAAATATTATTTTCTTTATTTCTTTGGATTAAAAAAAGTCACATGTACGAAAGCAGCTGTACAAAATTACTTTGTTAATTTATATATAATATACATTGCATTATTCAGTATGTATAATATATAATATATACCGAATACATTTTTGAGGGTCTGAAACAAATAATGATGGAAAGATGCAAACATTGAACTTTAATAAGAAAGTTCAGATGTTACTCAAAATGATATAAAGTTAAAGTAAAATTTTCCTCATTTATTCGAATGATCGGGTGTTGTATTTAAACCACCATTTTTTTTTTTTTTTTTTTTTTTTTTTGTATTTCTTCAGTCGTGCGGGGAGTTCTATTAAAGGACATCATCACGGGCAGAAATGGAGTGCATTTCACACTAATATGCTCCTTTGAACATCTCTAAAAATATATGTTGCAATAATTGCTTGCCCGATATAGTCGATAGAAAAGACGAAACCGAAATTGGTGGAAAGAATATAACTTGAGAATTACAAATTACCGCACTGAGAATTTTCCGAGCTTTAATATTTATCATAATGCATCTTCTTTAAGCTCTTCTTTAAGCGTAGTATTTTAGATGATCAGTGACCTTGAATGTGACCGGAAAACAGTAGATGCTATTCATTGCAAATGGTACATTTTAAAACTACCATCTAGTATTTTATGGTGTTTTTATCATCTGGTGTCGAGAGAGTGCATTTCAATTCAATTTCAAGGCATATGTTATCTGAGTAATATGGGGAAAATTACAATTTCTCAGTTATATTTATTACTTTCTTTTATTTCGTATGTAATTTATTTTTTTAATCTACTATAAATAGTACAATGAAAATAGCATTCTTATTAGATATAAATCTTTCATCCAGCTTTAAAACGTTTAAAAGTCAGAAATAGACATAAAATGTTTAAAGGCTGATATTTTTATTCCTCACAATCTAAAAATTAAGACCTTCTTTAGTCGGAACGTAAAGAAGAACTCGTTTTCATTTTAGATTTCAAAACTCATTTTGTACGAAATAGCATTGATATATGAAAATATCGTATTTGTAGGTGGGTGAGGGCAATTTTAGATAACAGGATCGGAATTACATTTCTGGAAAGGTTGCATTTAATGGTGGAATCCATTCGCCCACTTGTGCGCCTAGAGGAGACAATGAACTCAGAAAGGGAATCATCGCCTTGAATTTAAGTTATAAAAAGCAAGAGAAATATACTCATCTCCTTTTAAATATTACTATGAAATAAAAAGACCAAATAGTAACTGTGTTATTTTTGTTTGGAAGAAAATGCATTATTTCTTTGGTCTTGCTTGTGAGTTAGATCTTTTCTGCACGATAAAGGAACAGACTACTTAAATGTGTAAAGCATATTGGTAAACTAATTTTGTATAAACTAATTTTGTAATAATGTATAAACAAATTTTGGGGTCTCTAAAACAGTAGAAACGTTTTCTGATTACGATTTTTTTAAAGGAAAAGAGTTGAAAATTTTGTAAATGTTGCAAGTTTGATTTATTAATATTTATCTCATAGTATAAAATTATTGTATGAAAATGAATTACTTTTTTTTCTAATTTTATCTGAAAGTGTCTTACAATATTTTTATATTCAATTCCTTTGCAAAGTTTTTGTCCATTTTGTTTTTAAATGAGGTTTATTGCATTATATTTGAATCATAATTTATAAAATTGTTCTCTTATTTTATATCAAAATTTCAGCGATTGTATCTAAAATTTATTTCTACATAAAAAGATTTTATTGTAAACCTTTTCCCTTAAACGTATTCTATTGCATTTATATATTCTACTATGCTCAAATTCATATTCTGCTAAATAATTCCATTTTTAATTAAAAAAGCGTCAACAATTAGAATCTTTTCTCACTTATAGCTTGCTATAGATTTTTATTTGAATCTAACTTTAATAGTCAATGTTATAATTGATATTTAAGTATATGTTAGTTCCAGTATTTATATGGATATAATTTCATTTCGAAATTTTTTTAATGTATTCTTACTCGTATAGAACAATAATTTTCAAAAACTCTTTGTAGGATTGTTAAAATGTGAACATTTTGGATCACAAATCATTAGAAAAACCTGTTAATTTTCTTTAATTTTAATCTTTGATTGAAATTTTGAAAGTGTTTTAAAGAGAATTCATTTATTCATGTTTTCAAAGCATTCATATTTTATAATGCCAACTGAAGACAAATTAATGAAATTGGTGCAATTTTTTAAAAAGTTCTTACTTAAGCTTTAGTATCCATATTTGAGGGGAAAAAATTTGATAAAAATATATAAACTTCATCCTTTTTTTTATTTATTACATTTATTGTTTTTTTATTATTTTAAGAAACTTTTCTAAAGTAATTTCATTTTGAGCATAATATTAAGTTTTAAAGTCATTTTGAGCATAATATTTCAGTCATTTTAATTCGAAAAGCATGCAGTCTTCTTCATTATATTTACATCCTGTTTGATTCCCCATCATCCGATATAAATTTCTTTACAAATAAGACGATTATTCAAGTTTAGTAAAAAAAATTATCTAGTCATTCAAACCAATTAAACTATAAATTTATTTAAAACTGAAATTTTCCAAATATTCATTAATTCATTTATGCAGAATGTTTATATTTTGAAAACACCCCACCGAAGTCAACACTCACAGTTTAGGTAGCAACAACACGGAAACATCATTCGATTCGAACAAGGGTTGACCTTGTCGAGTTGATCAACAAGTCACTGACTGGCACGTTGGCACCCTCAGGTAAACTATCTTAATAATTCTTCCCTCTAGTGAGGTTATTAATTGTTGGGAAGAAGAGCACGTACAGCAGACGGAATTTATTAATGGTCACCCCGTGCTCGAGTAAATGAAGCACTTTTTCTGCTCTGTCAGTGAAAGAATTATTTCCGGCATGCAGTTTGTTTTGTCCAAATGATTTCTGACCACAGCAAAACGAATGGCCTATTGAAGAAGTCGGTTGCGTTATCTCGGCGATCTATCAGAGACTTTTCAAGAACGACTTTGTGAAATTTCTTTTTATGTGCATTACTTCATGCACAGCTTCCCTCAGATCTGATAAGTGACGCTTCCTTTCTGTGGAACTAAGGATAATCATAAAAGAAATGGGGTTTTTTAGAAAGGTATCATATAGATTAAATCTAAATTTTGATATAAATATCCAAATTATTTTAAATTTAAGACTAATTTTAATAAAATAATGGAATGTATTAATTTACTTGGAATCGCTTATTAAAAAGGGAATACTTAGGAAGATTCGATCATCTAAAATCCATGGGATATCTAGAACATATTGTAAAAACATAAATTGTTTCAATGAATTCTTTTGTTTTGTACGAATATCGAAAATCTATAAATATTTGGTTAAGATTGCATAGATAAAATGAATCATGTTCCTACATATTCGTAACATTAATTTGAAAAAAAAATTGCATAAATTGTATTTGCAACGGCGCCAAAAAGAGTGGGTTGATGTTAGATGGCATTTATTGTAATGTCTACCACGTGACTTTGACATCTGGTGCACTGATTTCACTATCCAAATACAAGTGACGTAATAAATCACTGAAATAAAATGTTGTTAAGCTTTATTAAAATTTATATAAGCTTAAGCTGTTATTTAAAATTAAATAAAATTTCATATCAATATACGTTAAATAATTAAATGTTCGATAAAGGTTCTGCAGTGTTCAAATACTTAGTTTTATATTTGACTGTTTTATTAATTTTTTTATTCTTTTACATGCAACATATTTTTTGTTACATAAAAATTAATATTAAACGAAGGTACCAAGCGAAAACAGAGTAGTCAATTTTGTTTTAAAATATTATATCCATAGCGAAACAAAAAAATTAACTAATTAATTTTTGAAAAATAATAAAATAGTAAGAATAGTTGAAATTGCTAATTTTTTTGTCGTAAAATGCTTGATTATTAATGAGTGACAAGTGGGTTTGATACATGTAATTTCAATTTTTGCATCTTATAGTTTTTCTTCAGATAAAGTCTGCTGTTTTAAAACTGAAAATTAATTTGAGATTTTAACAAAAAAATAATTCTTCTTTCTAGAAATAAAAGAAGAAAAAATATCATCTCGAATTTCAACCAAACATTTGTTTTTTTTTCAGCAAATTTATTTATAAATGTATCGAACTTAAGATTTATTTTAACTGATTCTTACTTGCTATTAAAAAATATACAAACATATTTTCATATTCTCTACATTTTGATCAATACCTGCTTCTTTTAATTTTTGATTTTGAAATAGAATTGTTGAATTATGAGATAAAATTAAAACTTCAACAAAATTTAAGTTTAGTCGAGGTTTTTACTTAAGTAATGAAAGATGCATGTATCTTGCCAGGCATAATTAAAATTTAATTAACTCTATACAGCGTTGCTACAGTAAAAATTTATTTCTTTGCATAATTCCTTTATTTACTAAACACTATTTATTTCCTACAGGGGAAATATAATTAATTGTTGTGATAGAATGTAAAGAATTATTTTTTGAATATTTGTTAGTGCGATATTTAATAATATTACAATATCTATATACGTGTTAATAAGATCTTTGATGAAATATTTTTTCTACTATAAATATTTGATACTTTTCATTTAGAAAGTTAGTTTTGAAAAGCTCACTCAATACAAAAGAAGGAAAAAAAGCGTAGTTTTTATCTTACATAAAAAATATTTCGATTATAATAAATAAATGGCAATATATCTTTTTTGTAGGCAAAAAAAATAATGTGATCTTGGCAGGTGGTATTTGATCTTTATGATCTATTTTTAATTACCAAGAAATTGTTTACTTGAAAAGTGTGGAATGCCTATTTTGAAGATGATATTTTTGCAATATTTATTGCTAAAGTTTCTGCACAATATTCTGATCCGGTTATCTCAAATTTATATCTAAGAAAATAACACACTCGTATCAAAAAACGTGATGAACTCGTTCAGATAAAGTCACATGTTTTCAATTTCCTTAAAAACAATGCCGACAATTTATGGCTGTATCAAAAACAGCACATAAATCTGGACACTTAAAACATCACAGAAACTCATCAATCCGCAAAATCATCAAAAATCAAAGATTCCACACACGATACGGTCTGAGAAATATCCACGGAACTTCTCTTTGTAAAATTGCACGCCATATTTAGTTATAAATTTGGGTGTGTAAGAAATGCTTCATTTTGGCCCGAACAACCTTGCCTTTGGGTAGAGCGTGCAGGGTTTCAAAATATGAGGTGTTTCTTCATTTCGTGATTAAGGGGTGCCTTCTGGGGCTTCTTCATATTTTTTATGAGACTTCCTGATACAACTTGGCACACCTCGACTGGGATGTAGCTTGCGTAAAGCCGTTGCCGCCTTCTTGTGTATCTTCCATAATTTTGTTAAGAAAAAAGCTACAAATCTGTCAAATTACTGTAAGTTTGATTTTATTGCTCGTGTATTTTTGCTCTCCAGGGAGTAAAATCGTGATAATAACGCTAAGTGTTTCTCAGTGTAATAAGCTGTTAGACAAATATAGCACCACGATCTCTTAGTAATAAACTAGTTAACTTTCTAGTTGGAAACAAAACGCGGGCGCAAGACAAATTATGTCTCGCTTGTGGCTTCCTGTACTTGGTGATCTGACAGTGATGAAATAAAGCGTGACGATTAAGGTTACAGTTTGATTTATTGCCGAAGGTATAATCTTTCGGCCTCTACTAAGGCTGAAATGCTTTTGATTAATAAAAAAATTATAATAGTACTAGAAAAACAGTTCATGACTAATTTATGTTGAAACTTCGGTCTTGAAAGTTTCTAGAAATCAGTAATTGTTTCTTACGAAATCATACTACAGGATGCACCCTCTGTCAGGTTCAACAATTGAATGGGTCTGATTTATTATTAAGTAAAAAAACATTTCTGGAAATCTCATGTTAATTCTTTAATTGCTGACGTTAAAGCAAGATTCAAAGCAAGTACATTATGTCCAAAGCCCTATGAAGTGCAAATTTATCACTCTGCTGCTGATACAGTTTTGCATTTTTGTAGCGACGCAAATAATATTAACCTTTATCAAATATTTTTTCCCTTTTTTAAAAAAAATCTGTTTAATATATAGAAATAATTATTAGAAACAAAGAAATAAGTTTTGAAATTATTTATTTAACCAATTTTTTTAGCTCTAAAGTATTGATTGATTTTTTAGATTTAAAATAAAATACAAATAAAAGATAAATAAACCTATACTTTAATTTATTAATTAAAAAATTATTTTGAAATTGATAATAAAGTTAATAAAAGCTCTATTTGAAAATTAATTATAAAATACAATATTTAAAAAAATGCAAAAATTTTTATATATTATTATTATACATAATACTTTATGCATCATCGTAATGTAATACATAATCGTTGTAATATGTACCTTTAATGTAAAAATCATACCTTTTCATGTAAAAACACTTATTCAGAGAACCGTCAACATTGAGATAGTCACAAAATTGAAATATGTTTTTACTTATTCAGCAAAATAATGAGTTCGTTATAATTCAAAATTGATTTACATTACAATTTGTTTTCTCAGAAATAGCACATGCGTTTTGTCAGTTAAGAATTAATTTCCAAAATTATTTCTTAATTTTTTCCGTTACATAGTGTTCGAGTTGTGAAATGTAGCCTTTTTCAATGGACCAACATAGCAAGTGACGCGGGAAGAATTGTATGTCTGTTTTGAAAAAAAGAAATAGAAGAAAAAATACAAAGACCAAATAAAAATTGCTGATGGAGCGATGTATTTTAAACATAATAAATATTTAATCCGATATATTAAAATAAATATGAATCATTTGTAAATAATCTAAATAAGGCCTGAATGTATATATATTTCTATTATGAAAAATTAATCATATATACATATATAAAATTTTCAAACGTACTTTATAAGTAAATTAATAAACCCTAAAATATTATTTTATTTAAAGCACTGCAGGCGAATAGAATTTGGAATTTCATCCTACTACACATCCTGATTTTTCTTAAAGAGAATGTATATTTTCTTTTATTATAATAAGTAATTATTATGTAATCCTTATTATTTTATTTTCTATTGTCCAAAGTAATTAAACAACAGTAGATAATTAATTTGTACTGAGATTGGTTTCATTTGTCTAAATAGTGACATAATTGGATGCAAATGGATACAAAATGCAATTTGCTAATGCAAATGCTTTTCTGCAATCAATTTAGATGTAGTTTAATTTTAATTTTGAATAATTAAAAACATACAATATGTGTCCAGGATTCCTAGTTTCTATAATAAATCAGAAAGTAATCATTAACGGGTATGTAATTATGAATTAATAAATAAGAAAGCAATTATTAAAAATAATTAATTATGAATTAATAAATAAGAAATTAATAATTAATGGTAAGTAAATATGAATTATTAAATAAAGAAGTGATTATTATTGAAACTTTCTAAAATTACTTCTGCAATCTCGTGTCAAAATATTATTTTTCAACAAGTTTAAATTTCCTCCTTCAATGATAGCATTCCTATTTGGCTGTTAAGAACAGAATTATATCTAATCTAGGATTTTGTTCTCTAAAATTCGGAATGTAAATTTCTGGCTTCTTGCAGGTAATAATTATTTACAATTAAAGGGAAATTATTTTCATTGGAGGAAAAGAATGACGTTCCTTGCCAAAGACAGAATTCTAACAGAATTTTTTACTCATTTTGGCTACTTGAAAACAGCTTTTTCATTTTTTTTATTTAAAAATATTTTCAAAAGCTGTAATTATTTACTTTTTCCTGCAACGAATTCTAATTTATATAATTTATTTTGCATAATAAACAGACAATGTATTTTTATTCCATTGAAATTAATACCGATGTACAGACAATGTATTTTTATTCCATTGAAATTAATACCGATGGATACATATTGACCAAAATTGCGTATTTAGATTCAACGTAAAAACATTGAGATTAAATTTTAGAGCAGTTGAATGGGCAGATCAAAGTTATATTGGATATAGTAAAAATTCAATCAAAAGCATAATAATTCTTGTTGGATTATTTGATAATACTATTATGTTGGAGTAATGTATAGCAAAATTGAATGAATTCACTTTCATAATAAGAATAGTAATTAATAATAAAAAAAAATACCTCGATAACAATTCACAATTGAATTTATTAAAAAGTTCAATAAAATATAATGATGCAACGGCGCGTGCAAAGAAATAACAGTGGCAATGCTGGCAAAAATGAGAAAACAGCCAATGATGAAGCTGTAAAAGAAGAATAAAATTTTGTAAATTATCATATAGTTTATATCAACAAAATTATATCAACAATGAAAACAAAATACAAGCCCAATTTATGCCTAATTTTCAGTTTTTCACAACAATCATTGTGGAATTTTCTTTTCCATGTGAATACTAGTGAGGGATTGTTGATCTTATAAAGCAACTCAGAGCCTATTGATAAAGAAGTATCAATCCAAACATTTGGCTACTATTATTTTATTATTTTATACGGAATTGGAATAGCATAAACAAGATGTTGTGTTTATAATATTTGCTTTAAAAAATCATGTGATATTTTATTCTTCTTCATTTAATGCGAAAAATATAGTTGCATACATGAAAGGTGCTTGATGAATCATCTGTCTAGAAATATATTACTATTTGTTTACCTCGTGTAACTCAGTTTTTTTATTATTTATATTTTCCTTTATGCTTTAACAGTAAAGTAAATGAATTATTCATGAAACAATACAATTATTTAAATCTTTATTATTTAAATCTTTCCCAAAATAATCCTCAATTTTTTTTATTGTCATGTACATGATTTGTTCAAATTTATTTCAAAAAGAACAAGAACAATATCTTGTTCAAAACTAAAATGCTGCTTTATCTTATACGATTAAAATTATATTATCTCAATGACCAAAATCACAAATAAAAGTCAATTTAATTTGAAGATAAAAAATTGAATTAATTTAAAATAGATACGATTTGTATAAATCGTGTTATGGGCATTTAAAAGGGTACAATGACTATTTCTATGACAATTTACTATCATTAACTTTTGAAATTAAAAAAATTATTGATTTTGACGACACAAATGATTTAAAATTTCATTTATTTTGCGAAAAACAAAGCCTTCAGAGATTATATAAAAATGTAAAAATTTCAAATAACTTGTAAAAAATAATAAAGAAAGTATAGATTAAAAATCTAGCATGCTTTTCTTCCTAAATAAAAATATGATTTGCACAGAGAGAAAGAGGGTTGATATTTAACACCGGACATATAAATTTATTTAACTTTATAATTAAAGGATACATTCCATTTATGAAAATTATCATTATTTTAGCTCTTATTATATAAGGTCAATTCAGATATTGTGTGCTTCTAAATGATTTTTGCATTTTAAAATTATATAATACTTTCATTTAAATGTAGATTTAAAATTTAAAATTCAATACGCAAGCGAAGGAGTCAAAAGTACATTTTTATACAGTTTATTTTAAATATAATTGAAATTTCCATTAATACTTTTTAATGCTTTAATCTTTATTAATTCTTTTATTAATACTTTATAATTATTATTGATAATTTATTAATACGTTAAGCATTTTAAAAAGAACTAAATCAGATAACATGTGAAAATAAACATTAAACGAAATCTAATTCAAATACATTTTATTTAATAAATCTTTTACTTGCTTCTATAATTAGATGTCTTCATATAAATATCAGTATCTTTACTTATTAAATAATTATTACTTCACTTTTTTGATGAAAATGCATGAAATATGTTGTATTAAAAATTTGAAAAATTGTTTTTTTAATCACTATGCGTTTCGTCGTTTTTCAATTCCTGATTAATTTTATTTTTTGTGTAATGCTCAAGATGTTTCCTGTCACTCTAAGTCTGATGTACATTAAAATAAAAAAATAAAAAAAGGATTAAAATGAATAGCAGATTCAATACAGCAGATTAAAATGAAATCTGCAATGCATATTTCAATGTATCGTGTCAGAACATAACTTCTTTAACGGCCAAGCATCACATGCTCTTGCATTTAAACTACATTTTTATTCATTTTAATTGTTTCATTGAATGAGTAACTTAAGTATTGCCAGCGATCCAAAAAAAATTTCTCTCTTTTATTGTTTAAAAAAATATCACATTGAGAAAAAAAAATTATTAAAATATCATATTAAGAAAACACAAATTCTTATGTATTTCATTTTACGTGCTCAAATTGACATTTTTCTATGTTTTATTTCCTGTAGTTATTAACTTTTTTAAATCAGTGTTTTTGTAAATGTAATGACAAAATGTTATTAAAAGCTGATTTTTTAAGATGCTCGTGCAGATAATAAAATTTTTATTTTTCACCTACGTATTTTTGTTGAAACCAAAAACCTCATCCCAAAAATTACATCATGTTCTGACCGAATAATAAGTAATATAAGAAAATAAGTCAATTTTTACTAAGCTACTTACTTTTTACTAACTAATTAGGTTAATTTTTCAGTTAATTTTCATTAAATAATTATAACTAATATGAATATAACAGAATCACAATATTAAGTGGAAATTTTCATATTGCGCATGCACGAATTTT
>JAOUZG010020767.1:3405881-3416838 GCA_026289955.1 Argiope argentata | reverse complement strand
TATATATATATATATATATATATATATATGTATGTATGTATGTATATGTATATGTATGTATATAACAACTTTAATCTGCAGATTTTATAGCTATCAAAAAAAGTTTTAGATCTCAACTGATTTTGAGATGAAATAACAGTTATGGGGTCATAATCCTAAGTCAACCTTTTAAAAATACGTCTGCTGTCAAAGAAGCTTGCGTATTAATAAATCAACACTGGTAAAAGAATGTCAACTTTATAAAAACGCATCTGCTTTCAAAGAAGCGTACATAATAATAATAAAACAATACTGGTAAAAGTAGGTAAAAATATATGCGATTAAAAGATGTTGATGAATATGGCCATTTATTCATTGTGTACGCGTTTTCGAGCTTCAATTATTCAAAAACACAATCAAAAAATACCATGTTCTTACACGATAATAAACAAAATCAATAAAAATCAAATGAATTAATACTTAATGTAAATTTACCGCAATCTAACAACTTAACGATTTTCTAACGGATGTTATAAATGTTTTATCATAAAATTATTAAGAATTAGTTTCCATCATGAAGTTTGTCTCATTCTAATTACTTTGTAAATAGTATCATTATTTTTTCATCCAGATTTTGCAGCAATATTCGTAGTATATCCCTTTATTTCGTTTATGGATCCTGGGAATAAATAAGACTACAATAAAATAAAAGGAATCTTATTTTTTAAAGGATTTTAATTTCAGAGAAAAGTATTTTTCTTTCATTCAGCAAAACTCAAAAAGTGCTTTAAATATATTCTTTTCTGCTAAATGCAAAAATTGGAAGCACTCACAAATAAGAATGCGCTATTTTAATTTCTAAATAAAGAAAAAATATCCAAAGCATTTGAATGGAATTACGGTAGCTTCTTCTAAGCGAAATTAGTGAGATCTGTCTAAGAGTCGTATTTGTTAGCATGTGAAACAAATAAAAATATTCCTTGTCACTTTGAAATGAAGGTAAATTATTTATCGCTGTATTCAAATAAAATTCCCGGAAATATGAAAATTCTCTCAAAATAATATATTTAATTGAAAATAGTTTATAAAAATTCTTTAACAAGCTTCAACAGATTTGTTTATATAAAATTTATTTCAAATGTTTTGCTACATATTTTTTTATATAAAAAGTTTTTAAAGCTTGCTATCAGTTATCGCTAATGTTACTTAATGATTAAAATTTTAAAACGATAGAAAAGAGCCCTGAATCGAGAAACCATCAAACAAATCATGATAAATAAAAATTCGTAAAAAATTAACCCACATTTGTATTCAATGCAAAAGTATTTGATAATAGTAAGTTATTATGTACTATTTATTTGAATTTGTCTCTTTACTGTATTTAGATTTAGTCAAGATATAACTAATTAAAAAGCAGTAATTTAGTATTGCTTACCTCCACAGCGACTATGAAAAACAACATAAGTGCCTGGAAAGAGGCGTTGAAATATACTCCATTATGTATCTTTAACAGGAAAATGCACTTTACCAGAAGCGTCCCGAAGACAATGGAGTAAGCTATACCCACACCAGCGCGAGTAATTCCACAGAACAGCCAGTGAGGCTCTGGAACATACAAGAGTCCGAGGACAGACGATAAGAAGAGTCCCAGCAAAAGAACCTGCCCAAGAAATAAGTGCCGCCTTCCACCGCAGGACTTGTAAAGGACATAGATCTCGAAGATCATGATGGCGGCCACATTGAATAACGCAAAAGCAACAAGTGGAATGACCCAGGGCTCATCTCGGAACTTGAGGTAAAAAGGTACTTCTGGCACAGTCCGATTTATGAACTCGGTGACAACTGTGAAATTTTGGGTTTCATCTGAAAAGGTGAAATTTTCCACGTCTTCAACGTCCGTTGCGTTATAAGATGTTTCATTTCTGGACCCTGGTTGAGTTAATACGGTCAACTTCGTCAATGCCTCTACACCTTCCATGCGGGTTAGATGGAGGTTTCTTGTCGTTGAAGAAATGATTGCCTTCTTCTTAGGATAAGTTTAAATTTGGAGAATTCTGAAAAGTAAACATTGTTTGTAAGTTTAAAATTCAAATTAAATAGATTAAAAAAGTAAGACAGCATCAGAAGAATAATCACAGGGGGAAATGCTAATGAATGGTTAGCTTAGTATTTCTTTAAATGGTAAAATAATACAACAGATGCAAAATAAATAATTTGAAAATAAAAAAAACGAGAATGAAAATGAAAAAATTGCAATAGATATGTATTTGTATATCCTAATACTCAACCAATATTCAGGGTTTCCTTTTTAAAAGAACGCCTTTTAAATGCTTAATATTGAGAAATAAATATAAATTTGCAACAGCCGAATCGAAATGCTTAATAGAAATAAGATGTATAAGATTTTGAAATATCAAATTCTCAATAATAAATAAGACCAACAAAATATAGAAAATAACAGTGCTACCTAGAGTACAGAGTAACCACCTGCAGATATTGGTTGAATACAAATTAACAGTAACTTGTACAAGGAAAATTAATATTCGGTTTAGAAGCGCGCATCATTTTGATACATTTCAAATATTATAAGGAAGATTACAAACTCCGCATTTTTATTTTATCTTTGCACAGACTTTCATTCATTGAACGAGAGAAATATATATTAATATTTATTTTCTTCAAACTTGTTGAAATATGGCGATTCTCTACGTTGTGTACCTATCTTTACAAATGTATGTCAATTTTACTCAATCGTAAACCTGGTGTTCAAAATCAATAACAAAGATAAACCGGAAACAAAAGCATATTACAATGAGACAAAGTGTTGAGTTGATATGGTATACTAAATGGTTAGCAAACCCACCATCAAGACGGCATCTTTTCGATCGTCTCTCAGGCAGTTTTACCACGTTGTGATAAATAAGCAACATACCTCATACAAGAATGTGCTTCATCAAAACTGTTCTAAAGGAGTTTCTTTTCTGCCATCCAATAAACTTGCAGAAGGATATAAGAAAAAGCACCAAAGATCAGAATATAATATTCCGTCTCGTAATACTTTGAAAGAACACAAGGGTTACCAAATTGGCTTTTGTGAGAGAAACAGAAACAACAATAGTCGTAAAATATGTGAAAAGATCACGGAAAAGGCACAAACATAATTTAATATTTGTGTGAAAGAAGCGTGAAATGAATGTAAAATATTGAAATAATGTTTACTAAAATTTTTGAATAATAAAAATTTTTTTTAAATATATAGACTTTTATTTTTCATTTATATACTAAAATTTTATTTCCTACTAAGTAGTTGTTTTTTATTTAAATAAATGTAGCAGCTCATCATCCAATTGACGTGCGTCGTAGAGATAGGTGCATAAGAAATGTCTGTAAACCTAGTGTTAATGGCATTCAATAGAGAAGTAAATGCAATTGCAAAATCATTCTAACACTCGAATGAAATTACCAACGAATTCACAGTTAATAAATGACATTCAATTGCAAATAAGTTATTCAAATTCATTCTAATGTTGGGATAAAGTTATAGAAATAAAGAGTTCTATATAATCAGTAACAAAACAGAAACTAATCGTTTGAATTCTAGCTAAAATTATTTCCAATATAAACAAATTTATAGTAAAGATATATAGATTACAACCTAGGTTACATTGAAATATCCAGTAATATTTGTGTTAAAAACCGTCATTTCAAGCAAGTGAAGAAAATTATGCAGATAAAAAAATAAATGAAAAATTATTTCCAAATAATATTTTTAGAAACATCCCTAAAAAAGAGTGATGCATTCAACGAAATCTATTATGCGCAATAAAATATAGCTTCAGAGAAACTTTGTTTGCATCATTCATATAAAATATCGCAGAATTTACAGAATACGGATTGCAAAGTAAATCAACGATCATTGTTGATAAATAAGATATAAAATAACAAGTTAATTTTATTATTAACTTTTTAAAGAAATGCGAATTAAGGCGAAGAGAATATAATTTAAATAAGCGCAAAATAAAATATATTAATCTGGAACTTAATGGTATTAGAAAGATTTTCGTATCACAATTCCTCAACGTTCAGAACTGTACATTCAAGTTTCTCTTATCAGATGTAGAAATATGCCAGTATGCTTTCTATAACTTATAATTATATCTCGCATTTCTTTTATAGATTCTATCAGCGAGGTATCCCGCTACTGAAGTTTCAGAATCCTCAATAACTCTTTCACCGTATCTTCCCGAGGAATGTCGAGGCAAAACACGCTTTCCCTTTCTGTCTCAATTTAGTTCTTCACGTTTCTCTGTTTGGCGATAATATCGACTGAAGCAAAAAAATTGTGCCGACTCGAGAAAGGAAAATGAAGGCGAAAGATTTGTATTTCACGGCATGCTTCATACCGGCGCGTGACGATAAATGGAAACATTCATCTAAGATAACAAAAACTTTATGAATATCTAAATGCATATAAGCACTACTATGTTTCATTTTCCTGACAGCCATAAAATTATTACTTGTTCCTTTGATAAGGATTAAAGGAAAGCCCGACCCGCAGAGATTTCACCAGATGCAATATCTCACAGATAAGGATCACATGACTGGGAATCGCAGAGTCGTCCCGTCAGAATTCATTATAAGGTATTCATGGTATCAAGATTTCTTGTGGCAGTAGCAGAAAATAAAATTGACGAAAGCCTGTAAAATAATACATATTCGGTTCCCTTACTTCTTCCCACGTTGATTAACAAATGAAAATAATATTTACAAACAGAGAACCAAATATCAATTACTAGAATTGTATAACAAATTTTAAATTGCGCCCATGAACTCACAAGCATTGTGTAGTAATATTTAAGATGAAATTTTCATGAATCCGAATGCAAGCATTTCATTGGATTTGAGAAATCTTAAACCATTTTGCAAAGTTCGTAATAAACCGAAATTTGAATTATAACTTATTTAGTATCTCACACATTCACAGTACTAACAGGTATTAATTGTTAAATAAATAATCAAATGCATCATCGAATTCCAAAAGTTGATAAGTAATTAATAGAATACATCGTCAATTTCCAGCAATTGATAAAAAGTAATCAAAAGCGTCAAAAGTACATTTCCATATTATATAAAAGAATAAAAATAAGAAAAAGACTAATGGAATAGTTTCTTTTAATTCATACAAGTTTAGAAGCAACATGAAGGCTATTTTTGAAGGGCACTCAAAGTTTCGAATCCTTGTTAGAAAACGAGGAGGACTTCCGAGTATTTCCCCTCTTTTCCTTTAGATTTCGCATCGTACCATGAGAAAACATTTTGGTCAGATAAACCAAATATTCATTTTGAAGACCCTTTTAAATGATGACTTTTTGGCGGGAAGGAATTTTAATATCTTGCATTCCCACCTCTATCTTGATTCTAGATCAATCTGGTTCAAGTTAATAGAGAAAGAAGAATAAAAAGCGAAACATGAAATGTTACTTTTGTAGGTCTCTTAAACAAAATAGTAGTCGTTTATATTCATATGTTTCTAAACCAGAGAATATAGAACTGAAAAAGATTTTTAAAAAATAATTTTAGTTATAATTAATTTGCAACGAAAGTCTAGATGATTGACATATTATCAAATTCATTCTTCTTTAAATGATATTTTAAATTAATTCCTTTGATTTTTAATATGATTTTCTATTTTTAGTTTTTATGACTTTTGAATTTTTTAAAAATCATAGATATTTTTTATGGTAGATTTTTTTTGGAAAATTTATTGGATGTCCATGGATTGGTACTTAATTTCATATTTTGGTTTACTATGTAAATTCTCTTATAATAAATAGAATTTATTTCTGAGAATTTCATTTCATTTTAATATTTCCATACTTCCGTAGCTATAATGAGAATCTAATGTATAACAATTGATGAATAAATTTAAAGCACTGTTTATAATTCTAATTTTTCCTTTGTAATAATATTAATTTATACCGTATTACCGTATACCGTATTAGTTTGAATTTCATGTTATCTATCATATGATGAGGACATTTTCTGAAATACTGCAATAAGATCTAGAAAATGTTTGAATATTTCAATCACTTGCATCGGTTTGGATTAACATCCAGTTAAAATGTTATGCATTTATATGGAGGTAGATCTTGACGGATCGGTTTTCAGAAATATGATTACATTTTACTCTCATGATAATACAACCCACAATAAAAGTTCAAATTTTCAGTGTGTGAAATTATGCTATCAGTTAAAAATGTGAACAATGATCTTAAAATAAAAACTACTACAAGTATTTCCAAATTTCTAATTCGTAAATAATTTTTGTAAAGCTATTTTAAGGAACTGCATTTCTAAAATATAAAAGGTTGAGAAATAAACAACTTATATTTTATTCTGAATCAATATTTATGTTGACGGCGAGTGTTTTAAAAACAACTTTCAAAGGCGTGCGTTTCATCTTCGACTTCATAAGAAACACCCTCTTCTGAAGCACTCATTAACAGCTGCTTTACAAGGTCATCAAAGCAATAAGAATTTAGAGACTTTGTTGAATGTTTCGCCTGCCGCAAAACAAGGCAAATTATTGCGGGCTTTGAAGGCGTTCCTGACGTAAATATGAATCATTTCGCCCACTGCAATCCGGGTGCAAAAGCCTTCTTCAATCCCTCTTAAACATTTAACAAAAGATAGGGGGGGGGTCAGAAATTTATTTCAAATTCTAGTGGGAAAAAGTAGTGAAAGAAGATGTCCCAAAATTTAAAGAAGTCATTTTCAGAAAAAAATGTTGATTTTAGTTAATTATAGGCTTTAAATGAATGTTTGTAATAAAGAAGTGTTCCAAATTATATTATGACTTTGTAAAATATATATTTACCAAAATAAAAAAATTACAAGAAATTACTCTCATTATGTTAATTAATATGACAGTAGTTACTGGTTTGATTGTCTTGATGATTTCACGAAATATTCGTATCGATAAAAAAATACATTTTAAAATTAAATAAAATTATTTTGTTAAAAATATTTAATAGATTTAATTTTTTTTAAAATTTAGTTTTGTTTAAAATGAAATTATTTTTTTTTCTCTTGCCCCGTTGAATTGATACACTTCTCTTGGGGCGAAAAAGATGAGCAGATAAGATGGTTTTTAAAAGAACACACATGGGAATAGTGATGATGTTCATTGAGATGATGTTCGTGTGATAATATTTACGATATTACGTTTGAGAAAAATTCGGCGGTATAGAGAGAAAAATATTATAAAATTTTTGAATTGCAATGAAGAACTTTAAAAAATTCAATTTCATCAAATTCCAATGTCAGTTTTACTGTTTCAGAAATGTGTGTAATGACCGTAATTTCAAATTTGAAATTTACTCATACTTTATTATCAGAACAATGACTGGAAATATGAATGATCTAAAGAACAATCATTTGATCTCCATTAAGTTTCAAAAACATTTATCATTTTTGCAAATTAACATTCATTCAGCGGTAAATCGACAACTTTTTATGATTATTCAGTTGTTGAATAATGGCATCAGTCTCGTTTTTGATATCTAATTGAATGCTAAAAGGAAAAAAAACTTTAAAAAAAAGGAACAGTTTTTTTTAGGAAGAGTTATGTACTCTTTCATCTGAAAAAAGAGCAGAAACATTTTAATAAATTTTTCCGTAATGATTTCAATTTATTAATTTTTGGTTAAATAATTTTAAATACAATTTTAAAAAAAAATTAAAAGAATATATATTTATTTATTTATATGATTGTATGAAAAAGGACAATTTTTGCTTATTAAGTAAAATTACGTTTCCTAGAATTCTGAAGGTAAGATATAAATTACTTTCTCACTTTCCTAAAAGATCTGGTTATAAAAAAATTATTGAATTCATATTACTATATTTTATGTATTTTAAAACCATATTTATTAAATCTGTATTTTTTTCTCTACTTCAATTTAACTATAAAGTGTTTTAAGAAATGCTTGACTTATCAGTTGCTGATTCTTATTAGAAATTCAAATAACAGGCATAAAATGAATGAACAGTTACTACCCAATTAAACAAAGAAAAGAATCATGATAGTAACTGATGGTTTTTCAGAAAGCAAACTTGGAGAATTTTAAAATTTTTACTTGCAACTCAATACTTACGATTTGCACAACAATTAATAACCTTATGGTTTAAAATCAATTAAATCCGTAGCCTTTGCACACTTAAAGCAATAAAATTATTAAATTTTTTTCTTTAATACCAGATCTCCGTCTAAATGGTTGTTAAAATTTTTTTCTCTGAAAATATAAATTACTTTTAATATTACCCAGTAGATGGCAGCACCAAATTAAGTAAATAAGTCACTCAGTGAGAGGACAATGATAATTCCAATATACATCTTTCCAGTTATTATTAATATTGTAGCACTATTTATGAGAAAGTTTTAGCATTGATATGATAACTTTTCAAAACACTAAAGATAAAAAAATTATATTCGAAATGAAGAAGAATTGTACATTATGCAATTATCTGTCTGAAATAAATGTATTGAATATAATTATATCGTTTAATTCTGCAGATTATAGCAGAAACTTTTTTTAAAGAACAATTTTTAAGAAATTATCATATTTAACTTGCAAAAACATATTTATCATATTAAAACTTATCATATTTTTTAAAAAAATATATATTAATACAAGTAAGAAGGGAAAAAAATTATTGATTGTGTGTTTCCTACGTAAATTATAGACATTCATTTTTATTTATTATTTAGTTTGTTTTTTGCTGAAAATGAGCTAAAAATACTGCAAATAGTAAAATAAATTATATTGCACCTATAGCAGAAAAAAATTTCCTTTTAAATGGAACTACAGATTTGTTTTAAACCAATCTTTGGTCCAGGAAGAATCGTACAAATTTATAAGGAAATTCAAAAAAAGGAAACTTGGATTTCCGTTCGGAAATGCTTTGCACAAAAATTCCGAGAAGAAATGCTAAAGGAAATCCACCCATGAAATAAATTATTTTGTGGTTTTGAACAATGATGATTTCATTGGTTTTTTCAACAAATGGAACAATGTTCATCTGTGCTAATTTATAAGAAGACGTTTAAGGTTAGAAATACGATGAAACAAAAGAATTGTTTTGGAAGTTTTCCATTTTTTTTTTGTTTTCAGTGACTTAATTAATGACGAATTACGAATAAGCAGTTAGTGTGCATACAGCAAGAATGATGAGATTTGATTCAGCAATAACTACCACAAGAATAATTTGAATTATAATGGTGGTATATTGTTTATCGTATATGTTAATGGTACATTGGTTCAACATGTGATAAATACAGGTTAATAGATAGCAATTTTATTTATGAGTACTTAGAAATATTTTTTTGAATTTGTAGTCTATAAATAACATTAAAAAAATATCAGTTCTAGAAA
This sequence comes from Argiope argentata, assembly GCA_026289955.1. Taxonomy (NCBI): domain Eukaryota; kingdom Metazoa; phylum Arthropoda; class Arachnida; order Araneae; family Araneidae; genus Argiope; species Argiope argentata. Next base: position 3,407,425 of record JAOUZG010020767.1, on the reverse strand, counting down.
TGTAATTGCTTTACTTTCAACCTAAACATCTCTCTTAATGAACAATTTATTTACTTCAATGTTTATATTAGACATTTTGAAAATAATGAAAAATGATATGCCTTTAGATGCTAGTTAAAAATATTTTTTGCGGGTTGGATTTAATAAAACAATGTTTGATTATTTTGTATGACAAAAACAATAAGAAAAGTATTTACTAATTCTGTACTTTACTGAAAAATGATATGAAAAATAAAAATTAACGGTTGTTTTTAACCAATATGCAGTACTTCAAAATCTTTTAAAAGCCACAAGATTTTAGATTGGGCATAGTCAGAAAGTTAATCAATATCTATTCAAAAAAATTATCTCTATATATTTCATAAATAGTACGTTGATACTTTAGATTTGTTTTATATTTATTAAATGAACGTTTAGTGATGACTTGAATGGCATTATGTCAATGGCATTGATGCGTGTGTGACAATTCGTTAAAGGCATAATATTTTCTGAGAAATAATCTTGAAATTAATAATCTCTTTAAACAGAGACAGTGATCGAAGTTGAAAAAAACCCGGCAAGTTACACTATTCCTTGATAAATCGAATCTTTTGTGGAAGTAGATGCCAGCTTGATTTCTCAGGATATTTCACCTTCGCTGCCCGAGACATTGGATTACGGTCTGAAATGCTTAATAAGCACTGAGATGACATCACCTAACCCAAATTATCATATCTTTTACATGAGAGGTATGTTCTGTCATCAGAAATAAGGAAAGAGAAGAAATACGAAAAATGAAAATCTAATAACTTAACCGATGATTTCTGATGTGCATAGTCATGCTACCTTTCTAGTGCTTGGATAGCAGTCTCTATTTCAGGTCAAAACATTATCCGTTTAAGACGCAAATACATTAAAGATATATATATCGTTGATTTTTAATGGATATTCATTTTATTGGTGTGGTATTAAAGTTTGGGAAAGTGGATGCGAGTAGATTAGAGACCTTTATTATAAAAATATAGACCAAAATTCAGAATTAAGTTCAAGCACAAAAAGACTTCGCTTATATTCAGAAGTAAGATTATATTGAAGAAAGAAAAAAAATGATAGTTCAAAGGCATATTATATGTCTGCAAAGATAATTGGCTATGTATCTATGCTTCTCATCGATTATCAAAAGCCTATAAGATTCCAAAGACAGGAAATTTTTTCCTGTATATGGATGCGACTATAGTTTAAAAATGAAAACCCCACCATGACGAGTGAAGGGATAGATTCATGATTTAAACAAATTCTTCAAGACCCCTGCCTTTCTTTTTTCAAGGTTACATCAAGGTCAACTCCTGTAATTCCTGTAAGAATTTCTGTCAAAGTTCGACACGTGTGCGATTTATGAGAATAACATGGTATATATGATGAAGTTAAATTATTTCATTGCTCTTCGTAATGCCTTTTTGTGTTTTTGTGCCCCGTTTGCAATATAATGTATGTCTATTAAAAATTCATCGTGTCTTCTCTCTTATTTTTGACCACGACTCTAATATACATACATACATACATAC
>JAOUZG010020767.1:3357666-3387187 GCA_026289955.1 Argiope argentata | reverse complement strand
TGTGAAAAGCGTATGATTCTTATTTTCTCCTTCCAAAAATCAGTATCATTATGAGATTCTACGGAATGATAATGCTTCTATTCATGTTACAGGACTTGTTCAATTGTGGTTTGTGAACTCGTGGATGAAGTGAATCATCCAACCCAGTCCGCACAATCCGACGATCTCATTCATACCTGTAGGGTCTATCCAAAAGAGTTCAATCCTAAATCGATATTCTCCACATGCATCTCTCCCAGAACTTTTCTGACATCTCTATTAAGAATGTTACTTCTCTGAGCACTATTCAGCACTTGTGTGGTTCGAATCCCAGATGAATATGCCCGATATAGCATGCCAAAAGATGGTCCAACACATCATGATAAAGATTATTGTATTCGTTTGTGGTATTTTTACTATTTTCATAACAAACTGTGTATCATCAATGAACGCTAACTCCTTACTGATTTCCATTCCTGACAGAAATCGAAACCCCACTACTCCGCTCTTTATTTTTGGCTCTGCAGATAATCTTACTCATATAAATCTTTGTAGAGTTTCTAAAACAAAACCATTCTACTGAACTTTATTTTTCTTTCATACGAAAACGCATGCATCTTAAACACACAGGTTGTCTATCAATTTACTCTTCATTTCGAAATATCTCATGAAATAAAATAGGCAGAGCATTCAGTCTCGGCACCTGGACCAATTTTTCCAATTTCCTCTGCAATTGATTGATTGATTTAAAGTGGAGTTAACCAGGGAGGGTTTTGTATAATTATTCTACGGCGATAGTTTAAAATAAAACTCTATTTCATAAGAATATGATATCCTTATTAAAGTTGACCGATGTGACTAAATAATCTTATTAATATTAACTGCCTTCAGATATCATATAAATGCAATGAACATATGCAACATAGCCGAAATCCTGGTACAAGGGAAGCGCGTCGTCCCCATAGTTTGGGTGTCCTGGGTTCGAGTCCCTTTTCAGGCATGGTGGTTCTTTATCTGTTCTATAGGTGAGATGTGTGAATGTGATCCCCTCTAAAAACTGTCTGTGCAAGCGGATGGATGTATGAGTAGTTAAGGTGTGCTCTTGGACCTAGATGGCATTGCTAAAAAACAAGAAGTGCACCCTCGGCTTAAAAAATGTCGACTAAATCAGGGAGCTTGTCCATGGCAAGTGCAATTAGAAACAACAACAACATATATGATTAAATACACTTTATCAAAATAGAAGAAAGTATCACTTTAAAATATGATTGCACAATAATTACAGAGCAATTGAATTGCTTGGCTATGTTTTTAACGGGATTACAATAGTCGGCGACGAAAATAGGCAAATAAAAATTCAGACTTTGAGTTTGGGATCATTCTCTAAAGGCTATTTTGTTGTATTTCTCAAAAATATGGATGGTAAGGTAAATAAAGGACTCTTGATGATCGAGAGCTACGAGTTTTCATATGAAATGAAAATAATCGAAATCAGCACGTTACATACCCAATTTAGTTGTTGTTGCTGGGGACCTCTATTTGGATTTTTACTTTAAAAAAAACAGGGTGAAGTGATTTCTTTGAAAAAAAAAATGAATGTCAGTAGAGAATAAAAGATCGTTGATGGCATATCTAAGTGTAATTGGTAAACGTGATACAGATGGAGAAATTGGAATGAAGGGACTGACTTTTGAATTTGTTAATTATTTTAAATTTAACTATGTCGATCGGTTAGTTTTTAATAATAAAGGATTTAAAAGGCAAGATCAAATAAAAAAAACTATCTATTATTGTTTTGCACAAATCGTTTGCAATAGTACATAGTCCGCCAGCTTTTTGTTTAGGCACACCCAATATTCTAAAATTTTCATAAGGAAAAATGGGGAGCAATGAAGATGAAAACTAGTCATGGGCAGTCTATGCCGATGACCTTGAGTGTCGTATAATTAAGCCACTCATCATATTTTGAAATATTTAAAAATATTTAGTATATTTTATGTGCTATATTTTATGCTCTATGCACTAATATTCTCTGCTAGTGCAATATTTTATACACTAGCATAGATTGTTTTTGTAATAATGAGTTTTATGATTCAAAAAATATCTTGTTTCGAATTTCTTATGCATTCTAATGTACTTCCAAACCAAAGAAACATTCTGCTACAGGCCATTTATAGCCCCAAAGTACATAATGGCTATAAATTAATTTATAACAAAAAAAAAACAAATTCAGTTATTCAGTTTATTTTTAACACAAAATTTCTACTTGAAAAATTATATCTTCATTAATTTCTCTGATGTTATTTGTAGCAATTTATCTTCCTTAGCCTACATTTACTTTACAATTTCCCGTTCAAATGAAGTGTACAGTAGGCGTACAGTAGGTGTATTAATAACAGTCATCGGTACTTGGTTTCGAAAAAAAAAATGCTTTCAGTTTTGAAGACTCTCTTTCTAATCTGATTTAGGTCAGTTATCGGAAATATCGCTTCCTTTTTACAAAATGCAGTGTAATTATTTACCCTGACTGGCATATCTTACATTGCAGGAAATATTTCAATCGATAACACTAGAACAGGAAATACATAAAAATGCTACAATTGGAAATAAAAAGATTTTTTTCAAAGAAGCATGTAAAGTCACATTTGTTTGAATTTTTTTGATTTCTATAAATAATTTTAAATAATATGCATAACAATATTCATTGTTATTTATTATTATTATATTTGATAAACACGCTGAAACTTCCGAACGTGTAAAAATTGCTACTTTTAATCACTTCATTAGACAATAAAATGGTTTGAATTTCATTAAAAAAGGAATTTTATCTTCCAAAAATCATAATTTTTTTAAAAAATGACAACTTTCATAGAAAAAGCAACAATTTTATTAAACTGATGTCATTAAATAGACATTTTTTAAACTTTAGAATTGGTATAAAAATCAATTTTGTGGCTAACATTTTCTGAAGCTATCGCAGAAAAACTCTTCAATTCTCGTTTAATTTTAAATCGATTAAAATTCCTAAAAATATCTAAAAAAAACTTTTCGAGATGTCGTTTTCTTATCTTTAAACTACATCTATTAACTCTAAGATAAACGGTATGTAACAGAAACAGCCAACAATAAGGGTATAAATACATTCACTCTCATTATTAGAGACTGTTAGTTGACATATCTAACTAAATTGGTGAATATCAAATTTAGAACACCCTACTAAATGAATAATGTGAATTCAAATATTTGCTTTTTTAAAAAGGTAAATAAATTAGTTATTTATATTGAGAAGAAATCATTATTTTCTAACAAATACAAAATCAGTCTAACAAATACAGAAAAAATATATCCGACTTCAATGATTTATCTAATTCAAATTTAATACTTTTGACGTACATTTTTGCTTTTTTTGTGACAAAATGCATTATTAATGAAAATTTTTGTTACTAAACTTCAGGTAGCTTAACATTATGCTCCTTTGATTAGAAATAGTTATTCTCTGAATAGCTTTTTGAGAATTTTTTTCGACCATTATTTCCTTAAAAAATTATACAATGAAAAGAGATTACTTACTTTATAAATTGTTCAAAAGCGAGCAATCAGCATCATTTAGATGAAGAGCACAAAAATAAATAAATAAAAAGCGAATAAAATCCTGGAATGTAGTATGAACTTAAAATGATGAGCTTATTAGTTTTTTTTATAAAACGTTAATCGTTCTTTAAACACAAAAAAGTTAATTTGAAAGGAAGTTTCTCATGAAAATTCAACGAAACATAAACAGTGAAAATGAACAATCACATTTCAAAACAAACAATTTTACCCGGAAATGCAATATCATTCTTCATAAATACGTTTCAAAAAGTGGATTTCCCAATACTTCTAAACAAGCTTTTGTTTTAAAACGTTTTTTATTTATTTTTACTATTCTGAGATTTTAAAATTTCATTAAAAATGAATAAAAAAAATTAATTTGAATATAGAATATAAAAAATTGACATCTTATCAATATATTCTACATTTTTCTACTTTTTAAATTATCAGTGATTATCAGTGTTTGAAAACATGTGAAAAATGCGGTTTTATAACAACTTTCATATTCGTAATTTATTTGAAACACAGAAACAGTGTAACATTTCTAGCAAGAACAAGAGAATTTTTTTTAAAAAAATTCAGTCTCTATAATTTGAAAAGCCAATTGAACAATGCAAATTTATTCATTCTAGTTTCTATGAGTAGGACAGAATTTTGTAGATCCATGCATTGGTAATAAAGCTAATATCCTTAATTTTTAAGTTAAAATCAAATCTATTCAAGTACAAAATATTAAGCTAATGAATAATCAGAGGTGAGGAAGTAGAATTCCATCCATATTTATTATATTTCTACGAAGAGAGTAAAGTCTGTTTTTAATACAAATGCAAGTAATGTTTTAAAATAATTAAGTAGTCTTTTGCTAAACCTTTTTTAGCACTTAAAATAGTTTTTGCAGATTTATTGTTCAAAGTTTTTCTTAAAATTATAAATAAAAGTGAACAAATTTCGTGATTTCATTAATGTATTTTAGTTCGATTAAGAATAAAAATAATCATAGAATGAAGTGAATGAAATTTTATAAAAGCCATCATCATACGTTTACTTATACTCATGCAGAAACAATAAAAACTTTCTACTCTATCACTATTTATGGAAAAAAGTTTTAATTAGACAGTAAAAAAGTGTAGCAGCATGAAACAAATGAAAAAAAGGAACAGGCAAGAAACTTCGATTCATTAGTAATATTTAGCAAATCCCGCTTAATGTACGTATTTCTTAGCAGCAATATAGAACAATTTAATTTATTTTACAACCTAATTGGCATTATATATTTTAAATATGAATAATTCCAGTAGCTGAAAGTTGAATCATCATCTGATTAATTATTCAAAGATAAAAATATCAAAGCCATACGGTACTAAAAATAAATAGTTTCAGTCTAGACACCCAGTGTTTTTATATGTTGTTTTTTCAACGAAAGTTCGTTTTTTGGTTGCTGTTGTTTTGTTTGGAGAAGTGGATTCTACAAACTAGGTACAAGAAATATTCAGCTCACAATGCGTTTGCTGCTGAATATGTTCTCGAGCACAATTTATCGTGTACCTTCATAAATGCAGTTTTATTTTTGCATAGGAATCTAATAAAGACACAAGTCTGCATGCCGCCTAGAATATTTCAAGCCCCATATCTTTTCTTTCTGGCGAAGAATTTGACCTTGTATATATCTTTCATAAACAAAATACAAAGAAATGATAAGTCATTAAATTCGAAATATCGTACATATTCTAGCACAATTGTATGCACATGATGTCGTCTTTTGTGTTATGAATCTTAGATGTCATTTACTTTGAATGACAAACGGCAGATTATTATAAATTAAATACATAAAAGATTTTTATCATGAAATATATCGAAACACTTAAATTTACTTATTATTTCTAATTTTTCTTGTTTATTATTTCTAATATTTATTTTTTATTTTTATTAATTAACCAGTATATTCAAAAGAGAAATAAAGTTAAAATTACCTAAACATAATTTAGTCACAAAATGTAGAAATTGTTAAGTAGAAAATTTGCTCAACTGTAGGAGGGGCGGGAGCTATATATAATTTGAATTTATCTCTTTTATAAAATAATAATTTTCTAATCAATTGAATACTTGTTTCAGTTAATTCAGTTAATTTTAATTTGATTTCGAAATTAAGTGGTCTTTACTTTCCTAAGATAACTCTAAAACATAACAAAGTCATTAGAAATAACTGAATGAAAAAGCTGAATTATGTTCAGAAACAAGAGAAAAAATTAGAATAAAGTAATTTGGACTAATTTAATGTAAAAAATATTGAATTTTATTACGATGGATAGAATTTTATTAGAATAAATTAAATTAGGGCACACAGAGACAATCAAAATATCTTCAAATGAATTTAAAAATTTAAAAATAACCATTGATGAGTTTATGACTTTCTTATCATTGACTTTTTCATAATTCGTAAATATTAATTTGATATTTAAGAATATATAGCATAAATTATCCAATATTGCTATTTTCCAAGAGCCATAAAGGAAATGAAGTTTGCCCGAGGAAATGTAAAATGCTTATAATGTTCAATAATTTCTTACGGAATATGTATTGTATATTCCCTGATAAAGGCGTTATAATTCTACACTTCAGCCCATAAAACTTCGAAGTCGTAGCGCAATACTTATGAAATATTGATGTGGGTCATGATTCTAGAATTCTTAATGAATCTGAAATGTTATCGTTGGAACTATCCTTGAGGTGCGGTCCATGCGCAAGCACCGACAAAATGAGAATTTATATTTTGTGCACTATTTTGATGATTGATTAAAAATCAAAATTTGATTCGAGAAAATTAATCAATATAATAACTCAAATCTATTAATTTTAAAAAAAAGGCTTAAGTAGTTTTGAGTTATAAAATTGGCTACTTTTGAAATTTCGAACTTCAAGATTAAGCCCAATTTTTATTTCAAAAGAGTTATAGTAAGTAGTAATAAAAATTGGAACGCTTTCGAACAAATTTGGTGCGCCTGGAACATTTATAATTAACGTTATTTATCGCTAATATGATATTACATTAACCCTCCAAACTCATAAATAAATTAATATATTGCTTTAAAATTTCGTGTGTCATCCCCTACAGTGTTACTCGTAATGCATGTAAAATTTCAAATTTCTAAGGTGAAAATTGCAAAAAGTCATTTTAAAGGTCCTTGGTCGCCTTAAAACTGAAATTTGATACACTTAGAGTCACAAGATCGATGTAAATGCTCACATATTTGTCATTGTATTTTTGAGCTATCGCTTTTTTATGCATGCGAGAACACAGAATTACAGATGTTTAGAGCCCTACTAGATTTTGATACTTCTCTACTCTTTAATTCTTGATTGATTTTCGTTAGATTCTTGCTTTAAATTTGATTAATTTAACTAATTTCGTTTGCTAATGTAGATTGTTATGGCGAAAGAGCAGTCATATTCGAGAATGGATTTTAGTCAAAATTTAACAAGACATGACATATTAGGTGTAAAAACTTTAAATTAAATTTCGTCCTTCAATCTCAAAATGTTTTGAAGCTGCCATATTTGCAGGCAGACATATGTCAAAAGAATCCCTGATGAGGAAGGTGTAAAATGTGAAAATTCATCAAGATCTTAAATTCGAGTTTTTTTGAAGGTTGCTATACTTTATCTTTGTTTGTTTAATTTATGAGAATCCGGATGACCACTATATATATGGAGATTTCCATTATAGGAAAAGGTTGATTAATAGTTATAAGCCACATTCAATTAAATTTGTTTGAATGATTAGCATTTAGAGAAGAATTAGAATAATGATAATAAAAATGATTGAAAAAAGAAAATATCTTGCTGATGTATATTTACTAAACCTACTTTGTAAATTGGAAAAATTTTCAATAAATGTAAAATAAATAAACAAATTTTATAATTTTATCAAAATAAGTTTGTTTAAATTTTTTAACGTTAACTTATTCTCATTACAGTGTATGAAAGTAATTTTTAATACATTTAGCATCAGTTTAAATTCAACAATAATGCTATTTTAAACAATAATTTTCAAGTATTGATACATTTTTCTTCAGTTAAATAAATTGAGACAAAATTGAAATGTGAGCATTTAGTTTTATTAGATATGGCAATGTTTTATATTTAGAAATTTTATTTAGTTTTATTAAATATAGCAATATTTGATATTTAGAAATTTTGAGTGCGAATGAAAAGAAATCAGTTTAAAACAATAAAACTAGTATGCGTACGTTTTAATAAAACTAGTAAAACAATATATCTATTTATAGGCGAGGCTTTTAAAAACTGCTTTTGTATTGTTATTATAAAAAAATTATGGTACATTTTTAAAAAAAATTTTACTATGAGTTGGAAATATTTTTTTCTATATTTGTAAAATAAATTCGAGCACATTAAAAAAAGTAATGTATTAAGAATATGGTAAAAATGTATTATTTTATATGAAAGAAAAATTCGTCATAAACCTTTCGATAAGGGTTTAATAATACACATATAAGTTTTTTTATTATAACCCCCAGATTCTTTGAAAATGCTATATTTGCCTTATATGAAGCAGTTGAAAATTAGATTTAAATTTTAAATATTTATTATTAAAATGGCATTGATTACTTTTAATGAATATTTCACATTTAGTAGTTAATATAACTATTTTTTTATATCTGTATTCAATTTTACCTAGATGAAATACAAGTAAATCTTTAAATTACATATGATGCATTATAAATTTGATTTTTAATTTAACAATTATTTCTTTTCATTAATATGTTTAAAATAGCATTTAAATTGAATAAGCTGGTAACAAGTGAAAAAACAATTTCTTAGGTTAATCCCTATAAGAAAAAGAAAGTAAAAAAGGGAAGAATCACAAATAAATTCCTTTTATTTTCATACATTAGTTGATTATTCACTATTTCATTTTTATTACAACATTATTTTTTCTAAAAATAAATAGAACATTCGGTTTCATTAAAGCAATTCTACTTTTAAAAAACGTTCTTTTTTTTACTATATTTTACTGTTATTAGTTCAATTCTTTTTATATAATTTTATCAATTTTCCCAATTTTATCTTCGAACTTTCTTTAATTTAAAACTTTCTTAACTTCAATAATATTTATCTCATAAAAATTGCAAAATATATACTGAAATATTTTTTTACCATTTATTTTATATTGAAGTAAAATTTTTAAACTATTGAATGCCAAACTAACCAAGAAATGGATGAAGATTTTCATCTGGAACAATTCGTCTGGCAACTGTTCTGTTTTAATGAAGCAGAAGTAAAAAGAATTCGACTATCTATAAATACTTCCTTTATTTGAAATAAAACCAGATATTTTATTGTTATTATGTAACTGATTCTCAAATCAAGGTCAAATCAATTTAGATTCTAATTGCAAAGAATCACATTCATTTTGATGTCGGGGATTGCGTTCATAAATATTTCGAAATATTCAAATTTGACGCAAAAATAATTATATGGGCTTTTTGGAATATTCGGGATTCTTATTAATATAAATAATTCGAAACAATGTAAAACGATAATCTTTTTTTTCATGCATCAACTAAACTTTCAGAAAACTGAAATTTAACATTTTCATTAATCACACTTTAATGATATTTCAGTTTTTTTTTAAAAAATCAATCACATATATTTTTAATAATTTTCCTTTTTTATGTTAATTAGGATGAATTTTATAATCGAATGTTAAATATCTTTTAGTATAAAAAAGGTTAATATTGGAAATATATTTTTATATATCAATAAAGTGGTTTTCTCTGATTAAGTAATACCGAAACGCTGTTAAAATTCAAAAATATCAATAATGAAATAATGAAAATTGAAGAAATTTCATTGTAAGATTCAGACCCCCCCGGTTATCTCCCAAACTAGAGCATAAACACTAACCTAAGAAAAAATGTTTAAAAAATAAATTCTATTAAATTTTACTATACGAAACCATCTCCAGAAAATAATTAAAAAAAACAATGGCTTTCATAGTAATCACACTTCCATATTAGTGTTGAAGAGTGGGGAATATAAAAATCTGTAAATCAAAATCAGTTCAAATGCGTTCATAAATCGCAATATAGTACACACATAGGTTCAATATAATTCATTAACATTATGAATAGTCTTTTTTGAATTTTTCTTCATGCATTTATGTTATCTAATTGAAGATTTTCATTATTAAAAAAATGAACTAATAATTCATCATGAGTTCTTATTTCAAATCCAAAATAATGTATTAATATTTACTCATATTTTTCACAATTATGCACGTTTGATGATGTTAAATCGTACAATATACAAATAAAGTACCCCCAAAAATTCATAATAATGTATTAATATGCTTTTCCCCGAAAATAATATATTTATTTTATCATGCATTATTTATGCTAAAATGTATCTTCATATTGATTTAAACTGAAAAAATCACTCAAAAAATGTATGTAGAAACCTAATCAATCATTCAAAAAATGTGTGTAGAAACCTAAACCGACTTAGATTCAGATTCTTCATATCATGCTGATGTATCGCTCTCTTAAAATAATACATTAATATTAAAAACGGCTCTCACCTGTGTTTACATTTTCTATCTCAGCGCACGTTGAAAAGTATCCAAATGCAGCAGCGAACGGTAAACCGACGAGGCACGAGTCACAGTTGGTTCAGCAAATGAGATTCCATTACAGCTGCGTTGAAGCGATTCGTAAGCGGAACTATTGATGATTCCACTTCGCAGCCAGCGCGTAGGATTGGGATTCTCTCCCCAGCCCTTTTTTGCGTAAGAAAAAAAAAGCAGCTTGCGATCCGACGCTTCTACACACCAGCAACAAAGGGAGTAAGGGAGTGTGTTGTAGTTGATATTTCTCCGGATTGCGACACACATTCGGGTGTTCACAACAGTTGGTTTTTTCCCATTAAAATTGGCAACAAGCCATGTTGATGGTTTTGAACCGCTAAGTATTTTTGTGGAGAGTGTTTTAATGGAAATTCTTTGATTAAGATTTCTTGCGTCCCCCTTTTTTTCCCTTCTTTCATCATTCTTATTTTATTTGTTTATTTATTTTAGTCTTACCTTCTTTGACAATGATGGCGGGAAAGGGGTTAAGTAGCATCATTAAAAGACAATATTGGCTCCTTTGGAAGGCGTGGGAAATGGTGGGAAAACACGATATAATCGTTTGTTTGTTCCTATATTTATGCGTAAGGGCTTTATTAATTTGTTTTTCTATGAGTTCTGTTTTCGAAATTCCTTTGGTCATTTTATCTAGTTCTATATAATGGATTTTTTTCGAAAAAAAAAATAAATTCAGTATATTAGGTTGAACAAGTATAAATCACTAAATTAGCATGTCTTAATGTCCAACAAAGATTAAAGTTTAAAGATTATTTTTAATGATGATATAAATTTCAAATTTCAAATAAAAATTTTAATGAAATTGAATACTGCCAAATCAGTCAATTGTCAAAGGCACATAGTTTAAAATATTCCATTAGTATTACGCAATGCTTAGTAAATGATAACAGCATCATCCTATAAACTAAGTCGTTGTTTTAGCCAAATTAAATAAATCAAAATAGCCACAATATAATCTGGATACTTCAGTCTTATTCTTACGACTCTTTTATTTTTCATTGAAAAAGATCACGCAATTAAATAATTCAATCACTGTTGCCGTACAGTGTAAAAAATAACGAAATGTTGCCATTCAAAGAATAAAATATAAATATTAAAATTAAATCATATTTATAATTAATTATTACAACTTTAATATTTAACAACTAGAACGAGTCAAATTAATAATAATATTTTTAAAATAGTTGTAAATCTGAAATTTTTAAAGCGTTAACTTTTAACAATTAAGTTAAAAAAATTATTAGATAGTTTTGCTAGTTTACGCTTTTCAATTTCATTTAAAATATAACTAGTAAGACAATTTTCTTTAAATTCTCAGACAAGCTAATATTATAATACTAGCTTGTCTGAGTTGTGTGTTTAAAAATGCCACCAAAATGTACAAGTTATTTTTTTATATATTCACTAGTAACATGAAATGTGAAACTTCTAAATGTTCTTCAAATTTTACAAAGTAATTACAAATGGTTTAATTAATTACTCATTGTCTCGGATAAATAACCTTTAATACGAAATAAATAAATAAAATGCATTAAATGAATCAAGAATTCACGTCAGTACCTCATTTGATTAACACTGTCGTCTCTTCAAAATGGGCAAGGCAAAAATTTGATTCGTAGCTCATCCATTTACGTCAAGAAGAAATATCTGCACATCTAATCGAAATTCATTGCAGCATTAATGTTGCTGCAAGGAAGTAAATGCTTGAAACATATTTCCGATTACACCATGCTTGACGTATCATAATAGACAAAAATTGTTCGAATTACTCATTTTTAAAAGAACTACAATATAATTTCAATTTTTCTATTTTTAAACGTAATGCTTATCTGAAAAGAAAACATCAGCAATTTATTTTCAAAAATTAAAAATTAACTGTCGGCCTGTTGATAAATGCTTCACGTCAATAAATTTGAACATTATTATTCCATACAAAACAAAGAAATGTCACGTATTCCTTTTCTGTAAACAATATAACTAGCATAATCCAAATGTAAAGAAATATAACTAATTCTGTATGGAAACTTTTTGATTCAAATTTTGCTTTTTGTTGATGCGAAACTAATTTCAGATTGTGTAACTTAGTAGATGTCTAATATTTTATTTTTATTTAAATGATAATCAGGCAAAAAACATTTTTTCTTTTTATTAAACTAAAATTTTGATGTATAATCTGTTTTGTATTTTTTATTATTGCAATGACGCAGTAAAAAAAGTAATATCCCAATTTTTTTTATTTAGAATTTTATTACAAAAGGTTATTTCTAAAATTTACTTATTTGAGCTTTTAGTATTATTATAAAACTTCCACGCTAATTTTTCCCCTTCTACACAAATAATTAAGTAAAATAACAATATGCAAAATTTTCAAGAATCGTTATGTTTACATACAGATTAATATTATGCTTACTAAAGTAATTACTAACTTTTAATCTAAATTGTATGATAATTTTTTTTGTTTAATACTATTAATTATTTATTGGAATTTTTACATGTGTTGTTAAAAATGTTATAAATCAGTTTATTTTACAAATAGTGAACCGAATAAAATTTATCGATATAATATCACTGAAGAATATATTTTTCACTTACTATTATTACATGCTTTTAAAAATTATGAATTAAATATTTTAAATTAATTTTATAATTAATATATTTTAATTTATTAATTAGTGATTTAACTCTCTTATTAGTGGTTAACTAATTAACAACTCAAATGCTCTACTATATGAACTGTGATTGCGACATTAATGATTTTTTTTTCAAAGAAAATTCATGTATAATGCAGAATTTATTTTATTTAAGAAAGCTTATAAAACAACAACTGTAAATACTCGAAAAAATGTTCATATAAATTCAAACTTCGGTATTATCTCAATAAATCTGTGTTTTTTTTTCTTCGGGTCTTATCTTGACAATGGAAACAACACAACAGATATAGTAGGAAAAGAAAATTGGGAAACTGAATGTAAAACTCTTGTAAATGGTTTAGCTTAACTTTGCATTATATTTTGAAATATAACGTAAAATGATTTTCTATTATAAAGCATATTTTATAGTGAATTGAGCAATTCTGAATATTATCAGATGAAAAGAGAGACAAATGAATTTATTCCTCCCCTTCAAACGTCCACACCACAATTTCGACGTTAAGTTTACGCTCAGACATTCTCACAGAGTCACCATGATTCCTGTTCATAATTAAACCCAGTATTAAATAAAATAATTTAATTTTACTTATATTAACACCCTATTTGGAATTAACACAGACACTATTTTGCCGTCAGTTTGAACTATCATTAGAAGACGAAAACATTATCTAATCCGATACCTCTACTTTCAAGCTTCTACAGCTCTTTAAGTTGAGAAGGATGCTCGATGAATATCGAATCTATTCACATGACTGAAATTGCGAAGCAGCTGGCTTCATTCATACATTCCTCTAATCCTAAGAACTTACTATAAAATTACATCTGCATTGAAAGAAATAGTGGAAGGTGCATATTGGCATAAATACTGAGGACCAAGTATTTAACAGACTTCAAGCAAATAAAAAATCACAATATCAGTTTAATAACAATAAATGAATTTAGATTATGTAATAAATAAAAGATCCTATCATGGACGTATAGTTCGTTTAGATAAAAAGAAGCCAGAAAATACTCATTATATTGAAAGATTAAGGTAATGACTTTGAAAGTGGAATTTTTTATCAACTATTATCAACCTCTTTCAAAGTTTATCTTATAATGGTGAGTATTTCTCGAATATATCCTGATTAGCCCATACTCTGATTCAAATGATCCTCACATCAATGAATAGCAATTATTGCTATAGAATTTTATGAAAAAATTTGGAAGACGTTTTCAACATTAGTTTATCGGAGGTAATATATTAGGAAGGTTACTTACAAAGAACAGTAAATAAAAACTTCAGAGAAATGAATAATGGAAAAGATCTACTGAGGATCGTATAGTGAAAAAAGGTTTTTTTTAATTATAAATACACTTCAAAACAGAAATATATTTTTTTATTCTTTCTTAATTAAAAAAATTTATCGAAATATTAAGAGATTATGAAATTGGATTTCTTAAGCTGTTTATAATTGTGTAGACTCAAAATCGCTAACACTTCTTTCTAAAATCACACACACACACACACAAAAATTATATGGCATATGGTATTTTTGCTGGTTATGGCCACCTTTGAAATGATGTAAAATATTTTATCTTCCACAGTTATATTGTATATAAAAGTCAAAACTTCGAATATATGCTAATACACATAGTTCGTTACGAAAAGCAATCCATGTAATAATCTTTTAAAAGCAACTACATTGAACATTTTGACATATTATGCAGGTTTGGTAAAAAAGAATTTATACCCTGCTTCCTAAAATAAAATTAAAAAAAATAATTGTCAAGACTTTGTTAACGTCATAAAAATGTAAGATGGTAAATCATATACAGCAAAGTTAAGAAGAATGAATTTTCCTGCCGAGTACAAAATATAATTTCTATAAATATGTTTTGTTATTGATGCATGAATACTATTTAAATAATAGTAAAGACACTTAGTTTTACTTCCATAATCGTAAATTAATCTTTATGTGCGAGATGTATCCTTGAAGGATGATTAATTAACTTTGTAGAAACAGTTATATTAATCTTTTCTTACCCTATATGACTTTCTGAGTAACCTTTGTGTTAAAAAAGAAAAAAATCAAAAACCCAATGTACGATTATCTGACACCATCTTCATTTGCGTACCACAGGTAAATAATCGAGCAACTCTTCCCTTCGCAGCTGTTTTGCTATCCGCCTCTTTTACTTTTATTTATTTATTCTTTTCATTCTGACGTCACCCCCTTTATTAGTTCTTCCTCATGTCCTCATGCCCAGGGCGTGAACAGCGTTTTCACTACTGGCCTTCCAGCGCAACAGGTTGAGGCGAAGGTTAAGTAAAAGTGATTGTTTTTTGCTTCTGCAGTTCATGCTTTCGCTTTTTAACTACATGCGAACGTTGAAGAAATGCAAAAAATAATCACGAAGGTATAAAAGGTGTTGCAATATCGCGTGGGATCCGGAGGCTTGGGGTAGTGTGGAGGACGTTTCTGGCAATCGCTGTTGTTGAAATTAATACTTTGGTGCGTAGCAGGACATCATTTTGAGGAAATTAAAAGTTTTTAAAAAGATTCACAAAACAGAAATATTTTTTGAAGATGAGAGTTTGTTTCAGTGTAATTTGTTGGTAGTGGTGATAATGCAAATTTAAAGTACGGCCATAAGTGTAATTTTTCTCCGATCCTAGCACTTTCTTTGCTAAATTTCAATAATTCAAATGTATCTCAAAATAATTTTATCACTAGTCCTTTTCAATTTAAAATGGCCATATTTTTTCAAAATTTATTAAAAATCAATAAAACATTATCATTGTATGTTTAGCAACATATGTGAAGTATAGGTGACCGTAGTTTCATAGTTTTGACTTCCCTACTGTGGAGTTGGCAACCGGCCAAAGATGCGTTATTTTCAAATTCGCCAATGCTATAAATGAATGTGACACCATACAGGTGTAACGCCTTTTTTCACCTTAAATATTATCAGATGAAATTTAAATCTACTACAGGAAGTTTATGATGAATATGTCCGTCTTGTTTAGCCCAGTTATAAGATGACATCAAATGTTTAAATAGGAATGACAATGAATCGAATATGAAAGCAAAAGAAGATAGCACTAGAATGACTATTCTAATGGAATTAAACATCAATATTATTGTATATTAGGGAAGAAAGATTGATGTGCATAATAAAGGCTTATCAGAAAAGTTGAGGTTTCCATTGCGTGCTACTCACTCGTTGTTTATAGAAAGAGGACCATTTGACAAGTTCTTGAAAATTTTGGGTTTCAGCAAGATGAAGATTTATTTGTAGTAGTAGTTTGGCTGAAATAGAAAACAAAATTATACCTTGGTTTTCTCAAAATTTATCAGTTCTGGTGAAGTCCAGTTTCACAATTATAATCTTAAGTTCTGGCAATAGTGAAAAATGGCTACCAGAAAGGAATTTGAAGACTGGAAAAAGAAGGACAAAATATGATGTGCAATGGGAGCATTTTGATAAAGACCATCAAAATTTTCAGGATTATTATCAGGAATCATCCCTTAATAATTAATGATAATTTTTTATTGAACAACCAATGTATGTTATAGCACTCTATCTTAATAATAAAAAACAATCATTATATATTATAATCTAATATCAAATCTTAATAATAAATAGCATGAAAGTTTCGCATCTCATCTACAATTTCACTAGATGTTATTATTTAAAAGAAAAGAAAAGAAAAGAAAAATATGTTAAATTTTCGTTCAAATAATAGTTATACATTTAATTAAGTAAATATTAAAAAAAATAACCCCATCTTCTTTCCATAGTAAATCTAGGTAAAATTGTGCTAAAACAAATATTTTAAAACCATTTTAAAATTCAAAATTGTATCTTTCAATGTTATCAGTTTCAGTTTTGCACAATATTTATTTCCCTTACTATTTTTTAAATATTTAATCGCATTAAATTTATTACATTTAACCCCAATAACATTGAGCTATAGAACATCAATTTGTTATAAATTTCCCCTTTAATTTTATGAATATCTTTTTCTCCTTAATTTCATTTGTTTCTAGGTAGTGACTTAACAATACCTAAAAGCAGGTATTAGTCCATCTCTCAAGCGGAAGTAAGAAAAATAAGGCTAGGCTTTTCCGAGCAGATAAAACCAATGAAATAATGTCTTTAGTCTGTGAGGAATCAACCAATATTTTTCCGTTTCTTCGAGAGAAACTTCAGGAGAAATCACTGCAAAAACATTATTTATATGATTTTAAAATTACAAATTTTTTCTTTCCAACGATACCAATTTCATTCTTCCTTTTCTTAGAATTACGAGTAATTTTTTAACGGAAATTTGCATAGTTGATTTGGAAATTTAAAAAAACGCAACAAGTTTATAGGTATGCTGCGTTTCATTAAGACTTTGAGCTGAACATTGCTGTTTTTTTTAAATTTTATTTCTCCTTCATTTTAACACATATGTCATGAGAAAAGATACAAATGTAGTTTCTTTGTTAAAAAATTTATATAAAAAAGGGTTTTAAGTCTAAGAAGGGTATTTTTATTGACTACTTTCTAAAAAAATGCATTGACAAATCTTTTGGATAACTGAATTTGGGTCTTCTTTTCTACACGAACATTTTTGGTTTTATTAAAATCCAGCAAACTAACGAATTTCAAAGCTCATATTGAACACTAACCTAAACAAGCGTTCGGTCAGTGTTCCCGCGAATAGTTAATATCGGTAAGGATTCTTTTATTAAGTCCGATGAATGCCTGCAAATTAAATTTCTACCTAAAAAATCGGTTACGGTTTTAAAGTCATATCTCTGAGTCTCCAACTAGCCCTAATGTCCACAGATAAACCCTAACACTGAATGACTGGACCACTGCAACAGCATCACTTACGGCAACTGTGGTTGAGTACTAAGAGTCATCATCGGCCACTGCACAGTTCTTCCCTAAGGAAGTACGTCCCATCATGGATAAGATGGAGCCAGATTTCCCTCCTATTTGCGTACCCCCCGAGGTACCGAGATCCAACCACTATATCTGAAGCATCTCATCCTCTTTACGAGGTGTCCCCTCAGGGGATATGTTTTTAACGTATGATATTTTATATGATAAATTATTTTTTTATTTATAAAACTCCTATTTATGGGCTTTCTTTACATATAAATCATTTCAACGCAATCTATTCCTTAGTATATGAAATTTCAATTCAATGGAAATGTTTCCACGTTGTATTGTATGTGCTCTAAGATGTATATACTATGCAAAATGAATGCAGACTAAACAATAACTCCAGCCAATTATTTTTTCAAGTTTTCTCATTTCATTTGTAAATATGTTCAATATTTTTGGTAAGATAATCATACATTTATACATTAGTCATACGTTTGAAGGATGCTTTAAAATTAATGCAATTTTTGAATTTGCCACCATTCGGGCAGCAAAGTGATAGCAACTGTATTAAAAGAGCCATTTGACAGCTGATAGGTTAAGTAAAAAAGCAAAGTTACATGCTTAAACAATGTAACTTTATAGTTGAACAATATGTCAAAAATAAGACAAAACTTGAGACTTCAGTTCGAATATTTGAGTATCGCCCTCCCCTAGATCCTGAGATTTAACACCATTAGGTTTCTATTTATAGGTTATTTGAAGTCTAGCCCACAAGTACATATGGATTTAAGGAGGAAATTCAGAGCTGTGCCAACGAAATGCAGCCCCATTTATGCAAAATGATCATGGAAAATTTGACAAAGGAGAGCATCAAATTTGTAAAAGCCATTTGATTTATGTGTTATTCTATGCATATCCTATCTTGTATACTTTATGATTCCCTGAGAACATAACAATTTAAAGAAAAAAAAACGTGTCTTTATTTAAATCAAATCTTGCGTTTAAACATTCTTCTATGATGTAACGCGCCCTTTTTACTAACTCTTAATGGCGACGAATTCACGTTGCGTTAATTTTGGAACGGTCTTTCATACAATTAAAGCTAAGAATAATTATGGATTCTACTGAAAATTCTTTATTCTAAAATAGGAAACATATAATACTTGGGAATGAATCCTTTCAAAATATTTTATTTGTTATTCATTGAACATTAATTTTTTAGTTCCATGGTAATAGAAACTTTTCATTCAAAAGATGAAGGACTTAGAATAAGGTCAGCTAAAAAAAACAAAAGGTAAAAATTACATTTTTAGAACTATTTTTGAGGGACAATGATTTGAAAGATACTAAATTAAAAATTAAGTACTTTTCATAAATATAATATACTGTTAAAACAAATTTAAATGAAGTGTTTGCTTCAGTAATGAGCTATCAAATTATTTCTATAAAAATATCAAAAATAAATATTTTCAATACGGGAAAAAATTATGGAGCTGCATATTCTTGCTTATGAAGCACATGCATGCGATATAAAATGTATAAATTTGCGATTTTTGTATCCATTGCGTTTTTACACGCTATAAATCGCATATCAAAGGCTGAAATGAAACGATCAAAAATCATGAAAAAGCGTGCATTTATGCGTATGGAAAAATTCATGAGAGCACTTACATCATACTCAGTTATCATAATATCCTATTGTAAAAACGCATGTAAAGAAATTTAAGTGGTTTCAACAGTTTGCACATGATATTTGAATAGGCATACCAATCTGAAGTCGTGAAAAGAAAACAATTCTGCATTAGGTGAACAGCAAAACTGTAAGTCAGAGACTCATCGTCGTTTGAGAAATCAAAAACTTCTGCAACATTTGACGCAAGGGTAATAAATCATTTCTTTAGTTTCAAACCGCAATAACTGATACAGAGGTTTGTTTGAGTAAGCTAAAAAAAGAAAAGGAAAAAAAAAAAAGGAAAAATCACTAAAAGGCTGAATTCTGAGCTTCATTGTCAAGTACACGCGTATTTATTTCCAATTTTACGAGTCATTTTATTTCAAGTCAGCTGGCGTGCAAATGCTCAGAAAATAAACAGGGACCGATCAAATATTGAAAAATTTTCGATTTTATTTTTCGACACTTCTAGATTATCTTATTTATAGGTAATATAAAAAATACATGTTAAAAACAAAACTAAAGTATTTTTGAAAATGTCTTAAAAATTGATATGATTAGATTCATGAATTATATTCGCAAAATTCGTTGAAGACATTATATCTGTTTGCGAAGAAATTTAAAACTTATTATTTTTTCAAAGCTTATTTTATTTTGATTTAATATATCATGAAATACAAAGAAATATAAATTAATACCTTTGTCACACTGATTTATTTTGTACGGTCGAATTTGGCATTTTTATTGCTATAAGTAGGCTCATTAAATTGTTTTGTAGTAAGTAGATAGAAATAATAAGATTAATGTTTGATCGTAAAGAAATTATTTATGAAATTTTAAATGTATGTACTACAGCAACAACTTAATTTTCTTAATACAAATTTTCTTATTGCTGATATAAAAGAATTCTCTTACAATGATGTATTACAAAAACTTAGGTGCTACATTATTGAAATAACAGTATAAAACATAAATTTTAAAAATATAAAAGAAGCTCAAAGAAGTTTTTCATAGCAAATAATTCATTTGAATTTCTTTAAAATTGATTTTTTTCTTCATAAAAACATATTTTGATGTTTAAATTTACCCCTTGTAGTGAAAATAGGTTGGTTTTCTTTGTAGTAAACCAGGTTATAAAATTATCCTTGAAGCCTTTACTTGAACTTACTTTCTATTCCCCGGGGGGCACTTCAAAATGAGTATGAGATGCTTCCGGCATGGTAATTGGATCTCGCCCCCCCCTGGTGGTTACACTATTAGGTGGTAATAATCGATAGCTCCTTCCATCGATGACGTGACGCACTTCCTACAGGAAGGGTTGTACCGTGGTCGGTGAGGGCCATTAACACTCAACCATAGCTCCCATCAGTGTTGCTGTCTCTGTGGTACGGTTATTCAGATCTCGTGGCTTAAATCCGTGAGCCTTCGGGTGGATCAGAGAGTCTGGTATGACTTTCTGTTATCGTTATTAATCGTAAAATATTTAGAGGTAACTAATCGTAAAAGAGAATTAAATTAAATTAATTATTTAGAGCTAATTAAATATTTAGAGCTAATTAATCGTTAGAGAGAATTAAATATTTAGAGCTAATTAATCGTAAAATATTTAGAGCTTTCATTTGCTAATGATCTATGATTTCAATGATCATGGTTTTTTCATTTTTATTATAAATTCATAATCCACATCTAAAATTTGTTGCAATTTAACATTCCAATTCAATAGATTCATTCTTTTTATTATCATAAGAAATTTTACAGATAAACGCATTGAACTTTGTGGTCTTATAGATGAGTAAAAGGAAAAAAAAAAAAAAAAAACCCCGATACACTCCATTATGTTTTTTGATTTTATAAAAATTTAATTTTTTTAATTTTTTATTCGTACAAGCTATAAAAATCAAAATATTTCCATATATTTGGGAATCTTGTCTGACTAAATTTGGCCATTGAAAGTGCAAGGCGAATTACAATAATAAAGAAAAGAAAATAGATACCTAATGAAATAGATATTTAATGTTGAGTTGACATTACAACTTTCCTTAATGAATTTTAAATTAGTAGCACTTTTCGTGTGATTAGATCTAATTACATGATAGAAAAAAATGCTATCTCATCTGATGTCATGAAAAAAAACTTATCTAGTATACTTCTTGCTCTATTAAATTTTAGAAAATAATGAATGAGAATCAAATCTATATTCTAAAATCCTCTTTTTTAACTTTTAAAATTGTATGTAAATGACATTATTATAGGTTTCATTTGATTTGTTCTATTGCTATTGTACATTTTAATGGACAAACATCCGTTGAATGAGCAAATATATAAGGAGAAAATGGCAATTGTTTTCGAAATTCTCGGAGAAAAGAAAAACAATTCAAAATATGCTATTTCATTAATATTTTACATTTGTTATGTGTTATTCGCAAAACTCTGTAAACTTAATGAAGGATATCACTTAATAAATTGATTCTATTTGTTTCGTTTCAAATTGAATTAGATTATTATTCATTTTTAGAAATATATAGATACAATAGGAGGAATTATTCGTCATAGGGAAAAATGAATAAAATTTTTCTTGCAACACGGGAAAAAATTTCCGACTAGTGACATTCAGTTTCTGTAAAAATCTGAAATAGTAATTTTCAAACTTGGCGAAGTAAACAAGAAAATTCAAGCAAATGACACTCCTTGAAACATTTTGAAACTCTTGATTGTTTTTATTTATTAGCAGTATTTTAATTTAAGTGACTAATGTTCGGCAAAATTTTTAATTAAAAATTTTATGTAATTTGGACGTAATTAATTTGACGGTAAAATAATTCTAAGTTTAAGTTTTAATAATTTTGTTGTTCCTAATGGCACTTGTCACGGACAAGTTTCGCTCACAGCAGTCAAGTATTTTAAACCGAAATGAGCGTTTATGTTTTAAATAGAGCTAACTTATGCCAAGAGTATGTCTTAGCTACTCACGCCTCACATTCGCACAACCCCTTTCTATAAGAGCCACTTTCATACATCTCATAGTAAGAACATATGAAGAGCATGCCCGAACCAGTACTCGCACTCAGAGTGCCTAGACCACGGGGAAGACAACGCTACCCTTGTGCCAAGACGTCGGCTATAACATTATAACTCATATTATCACTATTTTAAGAGCCTAGCACTGTTGTGTTCATCGTATTATAAATTTTTCTAAATTTTAGACATCTTACCTAAAATCTGCACTTTAATTTAAAACTAAAATAACTAAAATTGGACTAATTCGGTTGATTAATTAATTTCTTTTTAAGTTTAAAAATACATGAGTATTGAAAAAAGAATCTCTTAGTGGGTGTTTCATAATACATTTTTATAATTTATACAATTTTCCAAAGAATTATTCTATGGAAATTTCTTCCATTTATTATAAAATTCATCGTCCTTTTTTAATTTCAGAAGATATTTAATAGGCATAAGAATAATATATTTTGTATATAATAATGCATTTTTTTATCAGTTAATAAATGGACTTCACTTTTTTTTAACACTCAAAATTTTAAAGATATAAATATATAATGGGCTGCAATCTATTATGATCAAATCTGAATAAATTATGAAATTTTGAATACCATTATGTTAAAAGAATCCATTTTTAAGAAATGTTGAGCTCATCTATGGTTGGTTTCCTTAATGCAGATTTTTATAACAAATATATATTTGTCACAAATAAAAGAAACGTTCTATATTAATATCTGAAAAATTCTTTTATTAATTAAGACTCATAGGACCATAGGTTTATACAGAAAATTTTAATTTTGTTAATAATCAGGATATTTATAGACTCAAACTAAATAAAATATAATTATTCACTACATTTTTCTCATAAGATGTTACGCACTTTATTAACTAAAATGTTAATAATAATTAATAATACGCATATAAATCAGCTATTAGGTCCCAATTAAAGCGAATATTGTGTATATATGTTAAACCATGTTTGCTTAAATAACGAAATATTGAATTTAAAAATGTATTTAGGTGTAATGTATTATATAAAAAGAAACAAAAAATATATTTTATTTAAATGTATATACATCTTTTAAAAGAAACATAAAAGTTTTTCTTATATTCATTTTTCTAATAAATGTAATGTATTACATTTACACATTTCGTACAGACTCATGTTTAAAATTAAATTTTTCTAGATTTATGTTATCATAATGTTTTGATTTGAGCTTGTCAGCATTGAAAACAAAATGTTTCATTTAACTTTTATCAACTACGTTAAATTTTATTTTTATTCAGTTTTAGATGTAGTTTTGGGCAGTATTCTTGAAATATAATCAAAAAATTATTAAAAATCTAAAAGAAAGTCTATATAATTTTAGGTATCATTAAAAATATTTTTGTAATAATACTAAGACAGTTTTAGAATTATTTTTTAAAAATTATTGATAGAAAGTTATTAACATGTTGCTTACTTTTTAATTAACTTAAATTAAAAATGAATTAAAATATTTTTAATTTTAATTCATTAAAAATTAAAATATTTTTAATTAATTAATTTTTTAAAAAAAATTTAACATTTTTTCGAATAAAAGTAAAAGTAATTTTTTAGCTTTAATTGCATCAATTAGAAATTTTATCTGAAGTTCATATTCTCACTTTCCAAAGTAAATGTTCAAAGTTTGGTAACTTCAGTTTAAACATTTTAGTTGTAGAACTCTGTTATCCCTTCTAGCTCATTTGTTGTTATTCTAATTAAAAATAAAGACATATTTTAATTATTTATTTTATTTATCCAGGTAAGAAAAACTTCAATTTTGAAATACTTTACTTTAACCATGAAACTTCATAATATTTTAAATTTGAATTTTCTTATTAGAACACAACATGTTCTATATTCTACACGTATCAATTATTACATATACAAAAAGAAATACTAGAAACAAACATTGTTATGTACAGTCAATACTATGAGTAAGAAAATGCAACATTTTTATTCAAATTCAATGAAAGTACAGAGTCTGACTTATAAGACTAATGAGCAATTTCATACACTCATAACAAAAAAAATCAGGTTTAAAAAAATGAAATATGATATTAAAAAATATATTTTATTTTTCCCCGTTTTTTCTATAAAATTATATACAAAAATATATTCTGAAACATGTTCTATTTCTTTAAAACATAATACAAAAGACGACTTTTAAAATTTATTTGTATAACATATTCTCAGAATTAATGATTTCGTTATGTTATTTTGATGGATTTTAAGATGAAACTATTGAATTTATAACGTGTGACTTGATGCCATATCCATCTAATTTATGAATATTTATGAACACATTGCATTATGTCAGATCCAAAAAAAGTAAATCCTGGGTCAGATCTAATTATAATGCAGAAGTCATCTCTGTGATGTTTGAAGATATTTAGTTATATTCTCTTGTACAAAGAGAGAATGTCGCTATCGTTAAAAGATTATTTTCAAGATTTACGTGACTGCTATTTTTGCAGCTAGATATTTCAGAAATTTATCCAAAATATTATCTATCAGCTTATTGTCCCGCGGCTCATAGAATAACTTAGGAAAAGAAGACAATAAGCAAGTAAAAATTGGTATTTGTCTTAACATAAAAATTAAGTCGAATTTTGGATCATATGATGATTTTACGACAAAATACTTACTAATTGTGAAACAAAACACAAATAGAATTTTGCAGTTTGGCCAGGACATATCTTTTGCGCCACTAAACTCAGTAACCAATTTCCTTGTTAAATTGAAAGAAATTTTAAGTTCTACAAAAAAAATGTAAACTAGAATTGATTACATTTTTTAAACGCTTTATAAATACTATACAACATTTAAAGTGGCATTTTCCAGATAAAATAGGATTAGTCGGTCGGTTGGATTGAGGTGTTATGGCTCAAGAACCAATAGGAAGGTTGTACTGTGCCAAACAAGTTTATCTCTGATTCGAAGTCCTACAAAATAAGTTGCTATAAACGTGAAATCAAAATAACCATTTGTAAAACGATGACAAATCACGAAAAGTCATAACGAAGCCATAATAGAGAGTTCAAATGAAGGAATTAATACATGTAGACTTTAAAAAGATAAAAAGTTTCTCACGTGAATCTCTGCTAATCAACAATGGCAAAGTCACTGCAATTGTTTGGAAGTGAAAAAAAAAAACGCCGAAAATTAAAATATGGGAATTCTATGAGAATATGATAAACTATAATTCAACAATCACAATGAGGACATATTGGCAATTGATCATTTAATAACAGATATCTATTTGCGAATCTAGTGTGATCGGTTCTCAAACGAGTTTAAACTGTGTCATGTTTTCGATAATTTAAAGAGGACCAGTTTTCTATGGCAGGCTTGCACATATGAATTTGTTCAGAGTTTCTGAATGCCACTTAGTTTGTCAGTTAATGCAAAGACAGTTTTTTATCCGCTTCTTCAAATCGAATGCAGGTATGGTTGTTTCTAAGAAACAATTTACGGGCTTGGCAATCTTATCAGCCTGCTAATTACCCCATAATCCCACATGGGATGGTATACAACAAAACAAAACTGCGAATACTCGAGAGATGTGTTATATAGGATTTAAGTGGCGTTTGATAGTTACAATAGGATTAATCAATAAATATTGTTCAATGTACGACAGCCAGTGTAATAACTAAAATACTAATCTAAGTTGAAAAAAAAGCTCTATACTCACATTTCAAGGCTAATGGAATTTTCAGCAAATATTGGAGGAATCTGAATTCGTAGAAATTTCCATCTCATTTAATGAGTTGTGAGTGTAAGATTCAATTTTCTTTTCATGTAAACAATATAGAACAGAAATAAACAATAAAAACCAATTTTTTCTGAATATATATATATATACTAGCGGACCCGGCAGACGTTGTCCGAAAATTTCAAACCTTCTTGAATAAGTTATAACAATCTGTTTCGTTTTGATAAAAAATTGTATGAAAATGTTATTACAATACCTGACGTCATTATGTCTACAGTTCTCACAATTAAACCCATCGATTGCTTGTGAGTATGCGTATACTATGAGCTAAGTTCAGTATAGAAACTTAGACTGAAACTTAACTGTTTCTATTCAACTTTGTTGAATAGAAACTTAAACTTGTTTTAATTAAAAGGTAAAAAAAGATGAAATTCGATCTATTGTTATTAAAATGTTTATTTTTTTAATGTACAAAATTAAAATTTATTGTAATGCCATTTCATGCACGATATTTTTGATTAATCTTTGTGAGGTATAAAGAAACAAATTCGATGGTTTTCCAACCCTCGAACACGCAACATATAATTGGCCTTGCGAAAAGCAAAGATTTTCTACATCTAAGCCACAAATTGTCATCGTTTGACTTTGTGACTTATTAATAGTCATAGCAAATGTTAAGCGAATTGGAAATTGCAAAAGTTTGAATGGAATAGGTGAGTCTGAAGGAATCATTGGGATCCTTGTTAAAAGTACAACTTCATCTTGAAATCTGCCGTTCAATAGTAGCCTCAAGAATATTTCTCATGATTTTTTTATGACTAATCGCGTTCCATTACATAATTTTTGTGCATTCAAATTTTGAAGCAAAATGATAGGTGAGTCAATCTTCAATCTCAAGTTATGTGGTAAAGTTTTTACAAATTAACTCTGCATTCAAAAGATATAAATTAAAACATGTTTGTTTTAAAGCTTATTAATTGAGTTAATAATGTATACATTATAAATGCATGTCTTGAATAGCAGGGTCGAAAGAAATCAACTTGAAGGCTTTGACAAAGATAATCCTAATACTCCTTTCTTATATTTTGATTGATGTCAAATGTTTGACAGTTAGAGGGAGTTTATTTTAAATTTTTAAGCAAATATGTGAATTTTCTACACCAGTGTGGGTAAGAAAAGTTGGTTATAAATTTTAAATTCCTTTATTTGTTTTATTTTAATTCAAAAGTACTTCAAAATGAATCCGAAAAAAATCGATTAATTAACAATGTTTAATTTTAAATGCATCAAACACTAAAAAAATAAAAAGAATTGTTTAAAAGATATATCTTTTCAGGAATAAAATAAACACATTGAGGGCACATTGGACGATAAAAATGTAAAAAAAAATCGATGAAATTTGCGATATCTTTATTTTGATATTTGATGTATATTTAAACTGTAAGCTATCGTTTGGAAAAAGATTATTTTGATATATTAATTTGTTTGCTCAATATCAGCATTTTTTTTGTTCTCATTAGGATGCAGCACCCACTTGTTTCCCTTTGGACAGCTGCAGTAAAAACAGTTTCGTTTTCCTCCAAACACTGGTAGGGAGCATAATTTGTAATTCTGCTTTTAAGCTGTTGTTATTGCTTTGGCAGATGTTAAAAACTTCTACTTTTTCTTTCTTTTGTTGTTTGTTTTGGTTTGTTCATTCATTCGTCATACATTTCATATTCGAATGGCTCGTTTAAGTTCCTTTGAAATTAGATTAAAAAAACCGTTCTATTCAGGGTTAAAATTGAAATTTACTTTTAATTACCTTTTTTTTCTTTTTCTAAATTTTGTTTTTAAAATTTTTTATCGGTTTTCACTACCAAAAGCCTAAAGGACGTCCAAATAAAAGCAGACAAAGTCTAAAAATGTTAAAATGTGATGGACAAAAAATCCTTTGATTCATAACCAAGCAATTCTAATGACATTTTGGAAGCTTCTAGCAACTGCAATAAACCTGAAATAGTGAATTCATCATTTTAAAATTGTATATAATAATTACATTGTTCTGTGCAATCATTTTAGTATTCTTTTTTGAAGAATTTTCTTTGTCATGAATATCAGGAAAAATTTCTTCAAATGTGTCTATTATGTGCTAAATAGGGTAAAGAATTTCGTTCTGTATTTACTGGTGAAAGGGAGTTTACACAAAAAAACCCCTTTGAAGTGAACAACAAAGTTGTAGAGGCCTTCTTGTCACCACGAAGAAATTACATAAAATTTTGATTACTGCTTTATTATAACTCAGAAAAAAAAGTTCATTATATAAAATAAATTGTTTCTTATAAGCATGTATCATATTGCTATCATATAATAACAATGAAATGAATTTTTTTTAAAATCAGTACATGTCATATTAGAAGAAAAACATGAGCTCATAATTTATGAAACAGGTGAATTTTGGTTTGCTTCATTTTTTTATTATATTTGTTTATGGCTGCATATATAGTTTAAAAATGTCAAATGAATATAAATTCATCTTTGTGGCTAATGAAATGTTATTAAGCAAGTCTAATTTTTATTTGAACTTTTTTTTTTTTTGATAATGGTGAAAAAAAGGAGTTGGTTTGGTTTCGCCAATAGTATTTCCTTTATATTCTTTGAGAACTCTTACAAAAATATTTTAAATTTATAGATGTATATATTTCATAAAATAAACAATTCTTTTAATAAAAATGAATAGTTAAAAAATTTAAATTATGTCTATTATGTTTCTGGTCTGTAAATGTACATTTAAATGTATTTTTAGCTCTTTCTCAAAATGAAATTTTGTGATACTCTAAATTTTCAAATACTCCATGCACATTCTATTTTTAGTTACAACTCTGAAACTTTTCTATTATGCTTTATGAATATATAATAGATGAATTATGTATCTTATATATTTTTTTATTGAAGACATCAAATAATATTATTGCATTGATTTTTTAACATTTTTCAAAAAAAGTCAATAATATCAAGTTTTAAAGGGAAAATCACATTTTGAGTTAATTCAAGCATGCAAAATATCATGAAAATTTCAAAACAATATTTGTGCCTATTAATAAAGATTTACAAATTGGCCATTGGGTCCGGATTTGAATGAATACTCTGCATGAATTAAACAATTTTGCTTTCATGAGGTTGATTTATAAAATTAATAATATAGATACTGTGTAATAAAAAAACTATATTTTGCGTTTAGGGTGATTAGTAGTTTAACCGCCTTCTTCGCCAAGTTGGCCATAATTCGCCAAAGATGGCACCGTTATGGTTTTCCTATTAAACTACGATCGCACCTGCGTTTACTTTTTTAGAAAATATATTTATTTATTTCATTTCAAAGAAT
>JAOUZG010020767.1:3334580-3357266 GCA_026289955.1 Argiope argentata | reverse complement strand
AAAAAAAATTATTTCACTTGGCTGTAAAACACTAATATAAAATATAAATTTTGTTTGTGGATGATATTGTTGCAAAAAGTCTCTCAGGAACTATGGAAGTCAAACTCAGGAAGATGCAGACTTTGTATACAAAACATGTATTAAATGCCCATAGCACAAACGATACATACATAACTAGTTACATGATTCAATTCGTTAATAACGGGTAACAGCAAAGCTCTCGTTAGAACGCGCGACAAAAAAAGACGCTCTCTCAAGTCAAGCCAACTAGCTCAGCTCTCTGCCTGAACTGACTCGCTGATCCTCTCGTTCCAGGCCTTATAAAGCTCCCCTCATAAGTGGGTGGGGCAACACAGAAGTATGAAAACTCCAAGCAAGTGTGGAAATTTTTCCAACGTTCCCCAGGATTTTTTTTTATTTCTCAACTTCCACTGCACAGTAAAAACAGTCAATGAGCTCATTACACGACCAACATACATACGCCGTCAAGTTATTCAAATATGGAGATTTTCTGCTGGAAATTCTATTAGAACAGTCTTTTTTCGTTGTGCATGACTCCATTACAAATTATTTTTATATAATTAAATTATTTACAAATATTTACATCTAATTACATAAAATACATAACAATATTAACCGCATTCTAGGAATAGTTTAAAAAAATCTCAATACGGATCACATATTTCTTTTTGAAAATGACTCTAACAACTGAAATGTATAAGATTTGATACATGATTTTATAATTAAAATTTTATTCTAAGTAAAATCTTTTTTAATCTGTTGGGAATACCTCGATTGAAACAAAATTTAAATTTTTTGAAATTATTTACCTCATGTCAGTAATTAGTCTCCAAAAATTCATGTTCTAGCCGATATACTGAAGAAGCGCTAAAAGATAATCGCATAATTCATCGTAACCATGCAAGGCGCCATAGAATGTGCGAGAAAGTTTATAGAAGATCCTATTCGAATATTTATTGTAATTTTATACTATTTTTATATTGAATTTAAAAAAAGTAATGCAGACGATATTTTCTAGATTTGTAAAATTTGATGCAGAAATTGTCCAATTATTAATAAACCAGAGTTCAAATGTATAGATGAAATATTCTATGGGAACCTAAAAATCCTGCTTTTATTTTCTAGCCAAAGTTTTGTATGCAATTTTGTAGCTGTAAAAATTTAAGCCTCTGTCTTACTGGGAAAGTTATAAGTTTCCTATTTTTTACAAATGTATATAATTCTATTTTTTCTGTTTGGAAGCATATCCTATAGAAACTAATGATGTAGGACGGAACCAAATATTATGCACATATGGAGAGATGAATATCACTAATGAAAATAAGTTGCCGATTTTGTATCTTATATAGGAAAGTGGAATCCGCTCACCGGAAGTGTAACCTCATTGTTGTTTAATACATTTTGGTCAGTTTCATATTTCATATCATTTAATTAATTACTTATGCGCAATTTTCTACACTCGAAAGCTAATGAAATTTTATAGAATTAATTTTCCTATAATCAATTATTTTTTACTGATAGCGAGGGAATCTCTTCTATCTATAAATTTTTTTATTATCTCTTTTGCCAAGATTTTTTTTAAATTTTTTTCACGAGTTCTAATTTTCCGGGATTTTTTAATGGATTTCATTTTTCCTGTTTTTAAAAATCGAAACAGAGAAATTTATTTTTTGGCTATTTTATATATTGTAGAAAATAAACCATTGATTATTTCTGATTACTGAAATCAAATTACGTTCTCAGATGTTTGGAATTCCACGAGTTAACGAACTTTATGCAAATATAGAGTTTTTTTTAGATGCATGTCGTAATTAGGTGCTGACTAACACATAATCCTACTAAGGGCGTGCTCTGTATTGTGGTTATTGGTCTCAGCTGGTGATACCCAGGAAAGGGCGTTTGCATGCAGGAAATTTGTTCTGTGTGGGCGTTGGAAGCAGAGGTAAAAGTCACCCATTCTTTGGTGGTTATTTGGTGGTTCGTTTGTGGGAGCTACCCATTTTTAATGGGATTTAAAGAGAAGGGAATTGCTTCCATCTGTATTATTCCACACTAAAGACAACAATGCCTATTATAATATAATTTGGAATTTATTTGTTTCGTACCTATACATACTTAATTTATAATTAGATTTTAGTAATTAGATTTTACTTGGCAGGCTATTATTCCATTCAATTTATTTGAAATAACATGATATTAAATAAGTCTATTACGTAGAATTTAATATGTAATCTTGAGGTTAAGAAGCACTGTAGGTTTTCTATTTAAATGATAACTGTAATAAAACTAATCGAAATTCTATGTTTGTAATTTTTTATTTTCTTTTATGTTAATATAAATAAATCAAAATAATTATCTTTTAGTTTTTGTGTTTTTTATTCTCAATCATTTTAGCTCATAATTGCTGTTTATATTACAAGAAAAATAATTTACATTTATTAAATTATCTTGCTCTAATTGTTCAGTAAGTCAAATCCAGACTCTCCGACCCTCCCAAAGGCACACGAAATAAACTATAATACTGAATAAACAGACCGCCGTAACAGCAACAATTGCTGAGAACTGTGATTGATTTCTAAGGGCCATCAGCGGCCACGGTACAGCCCTTCAGTAAGGAAGTATGTCCCGTTATCGATGGAAGGAGCCTAACCCCCACCTATTTGTGTACTCTCCATGGTAACGATATCAACTATCATACCTAAAATACCTCATTTTTATTTCGAGATGCACTTCGGGTCGGGGGTTTGGGGTAAGTGACCAGTAATAGAAAGAATGGATCAAGTTTACTTACTTCGAAATACTTCTCAATATTTTTGTAAATAAGCTTCTCATTTCTGAACTAAATATTCTCAACAACATTAATTTTAATAAATTTTGCTTCACAAGCTCCTTTAAATTAAAAGATTTTTATGATTTGTTAGTTGTAAAACAAATTATTAGTAAACCAAACAAAAAAAAATTCTTCTACTATCGCATTTTTGTCTCTAAGAGAGACGTTAACACTGAACTTCTTACTAAGCATAATAATTAGCAAAATATCCCACAACTATCTTTATATAAGTTTTATCTAACTAGATTTGTTTCATAATTGTAAAAATGAAATTTTGCAATCGATTATTCATTTATTTCTTGATGTTAATGAGTATTGAAATTTTACACACATATGCATTCTAGATGACAATGCAGTACTAAAACGCTTGTAGTATTTATTTATCAGTTAATTGATCAGTTCAATTCAATTTCATTATTTATCAGAGGTATTATCTGATTTCATATTACATGACGTTACTATGTTTTCAGTTGGTACGTATTGTTTTTCGTAATTAGAAAATATTCTTGCAAACAGTCTATATTCTGGAATGCTGGCAGTTTATTTAGCAATAAAATAGAGGATTGACCTGAACTGATTTATTTTGTTGCCATTGTCAAACTCAGTACATCAAAATCACAGGAAATAGATACATTTTCTTTTTAAAGTAGTCAATATTTTAATATTCTTCCAATTACCTGTTATTGTTAATGTATGTTAGCTAATAAGTTTTTAAAAATATTTCGTTCGATCAAGTAATCTGCCTTGCATTTCATAATTTTCAAAAATAGCCACAAAAAATTAGAACTAATGTTTTTTTTTCTATTTTTGTCAAAAAAATTACCCGATTCTTATTTTTTTCTTAAGTAGCTGTATTACTGTTGACAATTGTTCTCTTGATGCATTGATTCGCGTCCACATGTGCTCTTTGTTTCATTCTTTCTTCAAAAATTGATACGACAGTTTATCATAAAAGTACCACTTATCTTCATTCTATACATAGTTCTTTAAATAATTTTCTACACAATTGTTGTTTAATAAAACATCTTTTAACTATCCTACTATTTCTTATATCATGTACTAAAAATCTTTCAAAACGAAAGAAAAAAATAGGGATTTTAAATTTTTTAAAAACAGATTAGGATGAAATCGTTCGGTTTCTTGACTGCGCCTATGGATGACTGAGCATTTATTGTATTATTGGTGTGCATTTAAATTTGATGTTTTAAAACCTTTCCGTTATTATTTAAAATAATTTCTTTTGTGATTGATAGCCTACTTCTCTTTCGAAGGAAAATGCCTCCGCATCTTCTCACAAACAAAAGCACTTTGTTATTGTGAACCTACACCCATGGGATTAAAACGTCAACCACTATAATATCTTAAGACTAACAATAGGTCTCAGTAAGGTAGATAGAAATAA
Source organism: Argiope argentata (assembly GCA_026289955.1). Classification (NCBI taxonomy): domain Eukaryota; kingdom Metazoa; phylum Arthropoda; class Arachnida; order Araneae; family Araneidae; genus Argiope; species Argiope argentata. The sequence continues at coordinate 3,353,013 of JAOUZG010020767.1, read as the reverse complement.
AAACAAAGTAATGAATGAAGTCTGTTGCTATTGTAACACTGATAAGAAAATTTCAAGAAAACTGATTACTGATAGGAAAAGTTTTTAACAAAGTAATCATCATCTCTTTCTCAGCAATGTATCAAATGTTTTTACAAAGAATGCGATGATTTATAAAACTTTAAAAAAACTGATAAGATTCAGGAAAACTGATTATCAAAAATATAAGACATAAATTGCTGACACAAATATTAACTTTTTAAAAGTTGAGAAATTTAGTTTATACATTATTTATTTATATTTATTAAACATTTCATTTTAATTAACTATACTTTATATTCAATTTGCTCTAGTATAATACATTCTAAAACCTTCTGAAAAGAAAAACTTTTTCTTGCGACAATATACGCATTTACATAATTTTTACCGTTTGTATGATAACTTGTTATTCTGTTATAATTCATAAATAACAAATTATTCTAAAGAAAACATGTGTTTTTTATTCTATTAGTTTTCATAAAAAGTACGTTTTGTAGTATAAAATAGATAGATCAAAAATTATACGAGCCTCAAACGTTTAATGATTCATATTGATGAACTTTCGACAAAATCTTGAAATGAAAGGGATATATAATATCTGGGAGTTGTTTCCAAAAATTTACATCACAGTAATGGCAGCTCATTTTCCTGATATTCAGTGAGAAAAATATATCGTCAAAATTTTTTTGTTGTTGAAAGCTTGATTTATGGTACTTGCAGTAAATTTTATATTATTATCAGCATTGCAATTTTTAACGAAATATTTAATGAATACTTAATGTAAATTTGTTGCTCTTATAAAATTTAAAACTATTTTAACTGACAACTGTGTATATTTTTGACGCTTTTCTTGATCTTCTTATTTGAGATTTTTTATCCATTTGTTAAATATTCAGAGCATAGATGAAATTTGAATTATTATTAAAATTAATGAATTACGTTGGAACAGGCTAAGTCGCCGCATTAATTCCCAAAATAAGTCTTAATATTGATTATTTCTCATTATTACCGGTAAATGTCATACATTATATAACATATAAATCTAAATATAGGTTAATTATTTAAAAGCATGAATTTAAAATATTTTTATAACATTTCATTGTTTTAAGGATGCATCGGATTTTTTAGATGTTAAAAGTATTTTAAATTTCGTATTATAAAATAGGACAAAACTCACAATTTTTTGGGCTTATTGATACGTGCTTATCGTTATTTAAAGTTTTACGTATTATTTGGTGCGAAAAGTTTGAATCTGTGCTATATTTAACAATTCTGAATGATTATTTTAGCAAATTTTATAATAAACTAGTATCCGTATGGCATTCCCCGTGGCATAGCATCCAACCAGAAAAAATAGCTTTAAACTTAAATCCGGTCTCTACCTGATATGGCATGGGCTTGTTACATAACATCAATTAAACATAAAAATATATTTAGAAATTATGAAAAATAGCTACAATTTTTTATACCACACTTTCAGACATATTTAAACTGTCACAAAATTAAAAAAAAATGATATGTCCATAGACAAAACACAGGCGATCATTTTGAGGTTGTGTTTCCTTCTTTTCGGTATAATGAGATTAGAATCGCTATTTAAAATTCGATGTAAATTAAGGAACGTAACACATTAGCATACACGGCTCTTGCTATTTGCGCTTGAACAGTTAGAAGTTTTCACGCTTCCGCGGATAAGATAAAAAAACGCAATTTTCATATTCCCCTTTTCATATAATTTTAATATACTAAAATCTTCCCTATTAAACGCTCGACAAAATGGTACAAATCCATAAACTATATTCAAATCCAATATCCGTTCACTATTCCTCGAGTTTTTGGGGTTTCAACTTGCAGGCGCTTTTAGGAGATTTCATTTTTATTATGTAGTATAGATAAAAAAAAATTAAATGAAACTAATCACAACATCAAAATGCTTTCGAATTAATTAGAGCTTCAGTTTTCTTCACTTTTCGAGAGTCACTTCTGGCTTCTAGATTAAAAATGAACATTTCTTGAATGAATGCTATAGATAAACTGAAATGAAATTCATTTTGTATCAATTGAGTCACCAGATGGCAGCACGAAATATTCAGAATAAATAAAAAGGTTGTTTGTAAAATCAGTAATTAACTTCTATTTTTCTTATCAAATTTTATTTAATACATTTAATTTAAAGAGATTTTAGCTGATTTGAAAGGGTGAAATCTATTTAAAATGAATGCATTTTAAATTTTAATAAAACACAGATTAAGGTGTACACAGATTTAAAAGTGAGCATTTGCAAACATGATAGACATGATGCAAATTAAAAACAGTTGAAAATATATCTACATAAAAAGAAAATTCATGAATAAATATAATTTAACATGAAGAGTACAAATTAGAAGGAAACAAAAATGAGGGAAAATTAGCTCGCATCTCGGAAGTAGACAAAAGGGTTGCGCAAAAACGATAATTTAAATATTTAAGAGTGATAGGTACGATCTGCTGAGTAATGAATTCAAGACAATACTTCAAACTAATTAAAAATTATGGGAAAATAAAAAGATCTTTTAGAAACTATTTACATTTAGAAACCATTTCTTATTACAAAAATATTTTCTCACAAGTATGGTTTATTAAAGCACTGTATTCCTTGCATTTATGAAAATATAAAATTTGTCAAATATGATGAAAATATAACCTCAAATTATTTTTATCAAACCGTAGGGAAAAGGGAGTAAGAATTTTAACTGTTCTTCGACATTTAATTCAGTATTGAGTTTTTCAAACATAACATTTGTTCAAACCACCTGAATTTTGAAATCGTTTCAATAAAAATTTACCTAATTAATGTTAGAAATAGCTAATCATATAAAATCAAATCTATACAAAAATGCACTGTATAAAATTTTTGGTACCCAAAATAATGTTTGGACAAGAAATTCTTAATGTATTCTTCTTAGTCTCTGTCTTGAAGTTTTCAAGAATTATTTTAGGACATACTTCTTAACATATATTCACAAGAAATTAATTACTTTTGGCGAAATTTTCATATTTCAAGAAAAGGTCCTGTGAAAAAAGTTATAGATAATTATCAGTTTTTGTTGAAATCATAATATTTCGGGCGAAATGCAATAGTTTATACAACATTCATAAAGCTTAGGTACAAAATAATATCCAGTTTCTCCTTTTGTTTTTACAGATGATGAAGCCATTTGTTCATTCGATGATCTCAACCTATTTTTCCAAACGTTTCTTAAAAATTTGAAACATAATCAGTTCGATGTTCATGGTCGTAGAATCAAACTCATGAGATCAAAGATACAGTCAGATAAGAAAAAAAAACCAGTTAAGCAAAATTCAACAAATTAAAATCAGAATTGTAATCTTTCTGCTATTTTTCTACTTAATTGATTTTCTACTCTTTTTGAATAAGATAAGTAAATTTTAATGCTCAGGTATGTTTCAAATTTTGCAACTAAAAGTTTAAATATTTGGGAATAGCACACATATTTAATATATTTAACAATTACTTATTAGCATTTATTAAATTATCTACATTTTTCTTAATGATTATGAATAAGTATCTATGAGAGTTATTTTTAAAAAACAATTATTGATAGTTTGAAAATTAAAAGGGGGGATCGAGAGTGTATGAAACCTTATAAACATTTTTACAAGGGGCTGTAAATTTTCATTGACAGTTGGCATTTACTGGTAAATAAATTTACTAGAAATGGGAAAGGGTGGAATGATATCAAATTACTGTTAAAGGTTCAAAAAATTCACCTCTCGATCAATATAAAAGGTTTTTAATTTATCACAAAGCATAGATTAAAAATTTGGATAGCTAAATCTACTTCATATGACATCTCTCTTCCAAGTAATATTGAAAACTTATAATTATTTGGGTACTTACTGATGCTGAATCAGTAACAACTAGAAGATTTCTTTTTATTTTTGAACACATTTGTTTGCAAATTATACTAAAATTTAAACATCAGTAATTGTTGGCAATCAGACAAAATACGAATCTCAGGACAGAGATCTTAAAACTCTACTCATATTTCTTACTGTACTAAAGAATTCTTCAAGTCTTATTATATTAAATGTTGATATATAGAGCCTTTTTAGTGAAAAATTTACCACGCAAAATACTCAGATGGTTCAGAGTCAGTTTAAATTTCTCTCTGTCTACATATTTAGAGTCAACCAACCAAAAATCAAATGACTCAAAATGATTCAACAAATACAAAGACAACTAAACGCTGTCGATTGCTTCAAGTTATGTGCATAGTTTTCTTACTCAGTTTTTCTCGCATTGTTGCCAGGAAAGATAATATTTACTAAGCGACAGAAAGGAAATATCTCCATTGTTCTCATAAGTCTATGTCAATAAAATAATTTTATGAAGTCTTTCCATTCGACTGACCATAATGCGAAATTTTCACTTGAATTTGACTTTATCATTGAGTCACAAAGGATAGACTATTGTTACGAAATCATGTGGAAAACGGATAATACATTTGTTTTGTTGATCAGATCTTAAATGGTACTTGCATATTAATTCAATCGAATATTTCTGAATACTTCTTTTACTTACCCTCTCCCAAAGCGAAATATTTTTATTGCACTCAAATGTTTTTAATAGAACATATATGATTTCAATTACTCATTTTGAAATTTGTTTCTGAATGCATAAGATAAAGTAATAGCGTGTGTGTAATTTGCCTTTAAGACTAGTTTCATTATAATAAGCTGATTTCACGCCATGTGTAAAGAACTTTAAAAAGCCTTTGATGCTGAAAACTGTTATAGAAAGAATGATAGACATTGTTTTTATTTATCTGTCCGACTTATTTGTATATTAATCCTTAATAAAAATCAAATATAAATATACATATCACTGAAAGAATTAATTGGCATTATTTTCTTTTAGTTCAGCTATTTCTCTTGAAAAATACTTTTCTGTAGCCAAACTTTCTAAACTGGAATTTAGACAGTTTTACATTCAGCTCGTTATTAAATGCAACCACTATACTACATGTTTCCTTGCTATCATAGTCTGTTTCTTTTTGCTTTGAAAATAGCTTATATCGACACATATAAATCTTTTACAGACAATTCGTTTATTCTATCTTTTATAGACAAGATCAGCTATACATACTTAAGAGAAGGATTTTAAATAAAGAAAATTGAAATTTTTGTTTAATTAAGCTTTATTCTATATCAAAAGATCTTATTTATGGAGTGAAAACATTATATTAATTACTAACTTCAGTTTCATTACAAACTCAATGCTTCGTTCTTCTAAAAATATTAATGACAACTGATGGGATTTGCTTGAAACGGAGGAAAGATTAAAATATTAGAGTTTCAATGTTTCATAACAGAGGTTAAATGAAATGAAATCATTTATAAGAAATGCATTAACAACCTTCCATAAACAGAAGTGTAAGAAGTATCGTGGGTAAAGAAGATAAATAAACTGTTTAAATACTATTAGAGTTTTTTCAGTATTATAAGAATGGATGAAATTACTTCCCATATAATAATTTTTGTGTTTTTTCTGAGTCAAACTTCCGTCGGAGTTACTTCCCTGCTGTATAGTCGCTTGCAAACTAAATTATACATAGTCCTATTTGATGACTCAATATTTTTTATATAGCTCTTAACTTCCGAACAATTAGCTTGACACGAAGAAAGCATTATGGAACATTTACATTGACATTTTTCAGTCCGTAAGATACAATTATTCTTCAAACTCAACAATTTTTTGTTTATGGAAAATATTTGTTAAAGAAAATTTTATTAATGAATACACCGTTCGAAATATTACAAAGACAGGGAATAGAAGTTCTAAACAGTTCAGTAATAAGAAAACTTTTATAATGGTTTGCATGATAATGGAATTGAAATTTTCCAAGGATTTGAAAAATACCAATCCGGAATTTATTCCCTTCGACTTGCTATTGTATTCCATTGTTATGGTTCTTTTTGGGTTAGATTGATATTAAAAGCTTACATTCATTTTGGTGTTTAAAATTTTGAGACACCCCTCTACTTTTTTTATCCGATAGAGATGTTGATATGTATCCAAAACATAGGTAACCAAATTTCGTCTGTGTCTTTTAGATAATACAAATTGACAGATTGATCCAATTACTCCCAAAATTTTGAAGAATGTGATATAAAACTTAATTTAATCTTACAATTTTTATTTTATGACCAAATATCAAATAGAGAATTTATTTTTTCATAATTTTTCGTTTTCACATGCACTTAATTGAAGGGATACGTTCCCAACTATGATTTATTTTTTTGAAATCTCGGTTTATCTGTAGCATGGAAATTTAAGAAAAACTCTTGATCTTTAATCATTGGTCATTGCAATACATTCTTTTTGCATATATATATATATATATATAAGCTATAAAAATATTATTTTTCTTTATTTTAAAGTTTTTCCTGATTTCCTATCTCCATAATTTCAAATTATGTTTTACCCTCATCCAACAGAAAAGTTTAATGATAAAATAAATGGCCGATGTAAAAATATAATAGCATTAGCTTTAATTTAAAAATTTTAAAAAAATCATGTTAAAAATTATTTATTTTTAAATAAACTTTAGAAATAAGTATTTTTTCTTGCCATCAGTTACTGACAAATTTTTGAAACAATTAATTTTGATTTTTATTTATAAAAAAATTTGAAAATTTATTAAAAAAACAGATTAAAAATAGTGTTTGGGCTCGCATTATTAAGTTAGATATTGCTTGCTGAAATTACACAGAAGCGAATATTTATTATTTGTTTTAAAGAAGTATAAAATAAATCCGGTTTCGTCGGCATTATTTTTATTTGTTAAAAATGAATAAATAAATATGTTGTATTGTTAATTGGTGTATTGATAATTGTTCTAATTTCTAAAAATTCTTAACAAAACTACAATGAAATATATTAATATTTTTAAAACAAAAAAAAAAAATGTTTGTATAGCTAAATTTAGAAATTATACCAGTAATTGCTAATGAAAAGGTTCTATTAACTAAGCTACTTTAGCAAGATTTCATTTCATCTTCTAAGAATGTTTTGGTGTACATTTTTCAGAAAACCTATAAAATACCCTTTTTTGCATACAAAAATCTTTACAACTATTTTAACTAAATCATAAGGATTGTAAAATTGTTGTAAGCATTTTATGAATTAATTTTCTTTTAATATTACAGGGTTAATTTTACTCCGAAAAGAAAAGAATTATCACGGTAAAAAAATAAAAAGAATCAAAAAATAGAAAAGAAAAAGATTTTTTTTACAATAAAAAGTTCAAGGAAGTATTAAAATTTGCTCACTGTGCATGGCTAAGTGATGCAGATGAAGGCCAAATAGCCAAGTCTTTTCTATAACTGTGAAGTGCCATTTTCACAGCTCCAGCTTAACAGCCGTTAACTGATAGATTTCGTGGACTACTTACAACCTAAAATCTGCATTCATTCCCTCGTTTTTTTTTTCTCTCTTTTTTTTCTCCCTGCTACTTTTGAGTTTTCATTTCTTTTTTCATACTGCCCCAACAAAAATAAATTTTGCATGAAATCATCTTCTTTCATTAGAAAACATTCATCCAAAAAATATAAGTTAGTCAAAATAACCAATTCCTGATTGAAATATAAAATTAAAAATGCGAAATATTTAGAGATAAAGTTGACAGTTTAAAATTATTTAGTGATTATATTCTTTTGAGAAAATAGTGTTATAGAATTACTAGCTTCTGAAATGATTAATCTTCACTTTTTTGTATATATGTATAGATTTAAACATTTGTTTTACTTTCCCATAAGCTTCTATTATAGCTTTGAATATGGGTCGAATGAAATCAATTATTCATTGTGGTCTAATGAGGAAATACGATATGTGATGTAGAAAAGATAATAAAACATGATTTTTTTAAATGAAAAAATTTAAGCTTAAATAAGAAATAATGCTGCATCTTTTCATGTTATTAATTTCCAAATAATCACGCTTTTTTATATGTTAGTAAAATATATAATATTTTATTTTGTTAAAATTCATATTATTATTTATTTAAAAATTCATATAATTAAATATATTAATAATTCGTTAAAGATTTATATATATATAATTCTTTATGCACTTTTTATATATTTGTAATTTAAATTAAATCACTTCATTATAAATTGTTGATGAATTAGTTAATTAAAATTTGATGTATAAATACTTCCTGAATTTTTATAACAAAGGATTAAACAATTGAAATATTCAATTATAAATTCGTTGCCTATTCTATCAATTGTGTCTGTATTTTATGAATAAATATGATATTCAGTAACCCTAGAAATTTTATGAAAATTGATTCTTAAAATTCTACCGTGGCAATCACGATGAATTGTCTAGATAAACGGAACTTTAAAAGCAATAAACTTCAAAATTTAATGATTACTTGAACAGTTTGAAAATCTTTCTAAAAATATGTAAATAATGTATTTATCTTTTTTTCAAATATTACTTTGAACAAAACCCAGAATAGAATGTAACTTATTCACTATTTACAAAACGAAATGAAATGAAAATGAAAATTTTGGCTGCTCAAAAAAGCAAAATAATAATAATAATAAGTAATAATTTTTTAAGAATAAGAAAAAAATGTATTATAAAGACACAATTTAGAAAACCTACAATCAACATTTAATGATGCATAAATAATTGAATGGAAGAATTATTACAAAGTAAAATACAATTAATAAAACATATTCTAATTTTTTTAACAAAAAATTCTGTCTTTATAGCCTTTCAAATTCGAAATTCGCCGCTTCTAGAATTTTCTTATCAGCTTCCTCAGATCTTAAGGTAGCTTCCAGTCTTTCTAAAAGAGTGGCGACATTATTGTAATATTTCCTCGATTCCCGACATTTCTGCACTCTCCTGTAGTCTTGGCACACCAGGTGTCGCTGATCGAAAACCGTTCCGTTGCCACATAGAAATCGCGTGCTCTTCATTTTGCCGTCTTTGTCCCGATGACACACGTGATACATTTGGCAGTCGGTTTCAATATCGGCGTAGTATCCGCCGTGCACTTTGTCCCCGCATGAGAAGCTGGTTTCAGGCAGATCCATTTCTGAATAGGTGGGGTAAGGCTCCTGAAAATGAAGAGGGCACATATAAGATCATAGTTATAAAGATGACAATGATATTATTGATATCCTTTGTAAAGTGTAATAGTTAGATTTCTTTAAAGAGCATCATGTTTTGATATATATAATAATGATTGAGAATAAATATGGAGTTTTGAAAAACAAATTTAATTTGAAGCTTTTAATATGCTTACAAATACACAAGTATTTTAGATTTATATAATAATAATTATTATTATTTCCTAAGTTAATTAATAGTTGCATGGAGTATTTAAATTTTATGTAAGTTATTATTTCTTTTTAAAATACTATAATATAATTTTTTTTTAATTCTTACTATAGAAAACAGAATATTTTTTCAATATTAAAAATTTGGTAAGCACTCTTAAATTTAGAGCACTTAAAAATCTCATCATTAATGTGCAAACAAACAATTTTAAAAGAGGTATTAAGGTATTCAAATCCTTTTAATTCACAGTAGTATTTAGCTCTGTTTATTAAATAGTTAAAAGTCAGTAAGATATCTTAAACTAATTAGTGGAAATAACTAAAATTCAAATCCAAGCGTAGGATGTAATTAATAGCTAAATCCATTATATTTTAGTTAAACTAAAATGCATCCGCATTCTTAACATGTACGCCTTATTAAGCAAATTAAATTCAAAGCCTTTAATATAAATAAATTAACTAAGGAAGTTAAATATTTAAAAATAGTTAAAAAAATGTAGGCATAATTTGCTTAAGAAAAAAAAATGAAATATTTTTAAATACTGTTTTCTGAAGACAAGCGACATTTTTTTTTTTTTTTTGGTTTTCGTTATATCCTATTTCACTTCCTCTTTGACAAAGTTTTGTGGCTGAAGGATTTGCAATTTTTAAAATATATATATCCTTAGGATTTTGATAAATCTCCCTTCTCCAGACTGCATTTAGTTCAAACTGTGGTATTTTGAAATTATATTTATTTTCCACTGCAAATAATCAAAAAATGAAGCCTGATATATTTTATTTTTATTTAAATGCTGATTACTCCAAAATTAAAGATATCTGTCAAATCTGGGTGGAAACAATCAACACATTTGCTTTTAAACAAATTTGTTATTTGGGTATTCATATATGCCTAGTAATTTACATTATATGAGTATCCAAACTCAAGCGCTCAGCTACTTACACTTCGTTTCACGAAATTCTACATGTAATCATGTAGCTAAATTGCAAGCATATCAAAATTGAACCTAAGTTAAGCCCATATACAACATCGGATTCCTTTATGGTTCCCGAAACGGGTAAAAAGCAACATGAGCAAGTTGTTAAGGCATGTTTCCTTTTTGTTATAATACATAGCATATTCCCCGCAGACCACAGAATCTCGTTTGAAATTCTCAAAATTCTCTCAATTCTCTCTCTCTCTCTCTCTCTCTCTCTTTTTTTGCATATTATGCAAAAAGATTATAGAAAGCGCCATACTTGGGTACAGATAAAGCCCTGTCTAGGAGCTATATTTAGATGAGCAGAGGGACTTAAAACTAGAAAGCTATTCTCAGAATATAGAAAATATTTGTGGGAGACGATATTTATATTTATAGAAAAAAAAAACTTGAAAGTACAAAAAATATTTATTAAGGATTATATTTATAGATATAAAGTGATAGAATATATTTAGCTATATCTAAGATTCTAAAAATTATACTTGTTAGATCTATGGAAAGAAATTCATGAAAATAATCAATTTTTGTACTTTTTTAAGGTGCATAGTTAATTTTTACAAAATTTTTTCAATAATATTTTTGTTGGAATTCTACCGGAATATTTGAATACATATTTTATATTTTTCTGAATCAAATAGTGGAATATTTAAATGGATTTATTGAAGGTTTAACTTCTCCGAAATGTTTCGAATATGCATAACAGTTTTTTCATTGTATATTCAAATTAATATCCTCAAATCAGTATATACTATTTTACCATTATGCCTCATTACATTTTAATTTGAATAAAATGGAACATTAGAACAAAGAATCAATGAACATTGTGAATCGAGAATGGATATGTTAAAAACATCATAATCTAAGACCCATTATCAATATTAATTCTAAAATAAAACTCTACTCTAAATTGCAAACTAAAACTACCAAGAACCTTACATATTTTAAGTAGGTATATTAAAGTTAAATGATAAACAGTTCCTTTTACTTGGCCGAAGGTGTATGAAAAAAATCTGAATGACTAGATGCCGCAACGGCATTCAAGGTTTAGGAACCATTATCAGTCACAGTATAAAATCTCCCATAGGTGGCATCATCGATAGTAATTAAGCTGATCCTACATAATTTCTGTGCCTACTAGGGTGGCGAGAACAGACCACCATCTCATCCCAAAGTTCTCATCCCAAAAGTGTAACTTACAACCAGGAGGAACATTAAAGTAAGAGGTGAAAAAAGAATGATTTGGACAGACCCCCTCTCCCCTAGTTTCCAAGGTGATTTTTGCTTTAGGAAACGAAGTTGATAATTATGTTAAATATCCATTTATTTATTAGCCTTAAAGATGTCTTAACGATGAAATTACTGATTGAGTGTTACTAATTGAAGATAATTTTTGGACAAAATATAAATACATCAAAAACAGCAGAAATAATTCCTCAGTGTAGTTTTATACTTTCCCTTTGATATCTGCGCACAGCTGAACAAGTTTACTAGACTTGTACATATAACAACATTCATATCTTTGTACCAATGCACTAGTTTCTACTAATTCCAGCCCTCTTACTATTACTACCTTTTTTCGATATTCTGCGCACAAAAAGGGCAAATCCGTAAAAAAAGTTGCTGTCAACTTTTCAACAAGTTTGGGGAAAATTGAAGGCGAAAGTACCGAATCAGTTTGGCGAACACTGAAGTCGATGACCCCGTTAATCCAGATATAGATTATTTTTCTTGTTGACTTATTTTTAGAGGCTTCGACAAATTTCTTTTTATATTTCTATTCTTTTTTCTGCATTTTGTGCTTTAAAATGGCTGGAATATTTTTTAGCATTTTTTTCATTGTCTTTCGCTTGTTGAACAACCCGCTCAATTTTTTAGAAAATTTCTTTTCTAAATGTATTCCTTACTTAATTTCGATAGCATTACAAAATCTCTCCCAATAATAAAAATAAGTTAAAAAGTAATTATACATATATGTATTTTCAATTTTCAATTTTATTATTGAAATCCTTCCAATTTAAATGAAAACTAATCTCGTTTGTTAATCCATAGAGGCCCTAGAATTTATTTTTGAATCCATCAAATATAAATTTAAATCTGTTTTTTTTACTGAATGATATTTATTTTGATGACAAATTGTAGACATGGAAGGAGTTAAAAAATTGTCATTAAAAACTTTGCAAAAAGATAGTTTTACCGATTCATATCTTCATGAATTTCTACTGACATTTGAATGTTTCATGAGTTTATTGTTTTTATGAAAAGATCCAAGAAATTATCACGTAAAAATTATTAATATCACAATTGATATACTGACTTTAATGAAATATTTAAGATTAACTAGAAGAAGGTCCGGATCACTATGATCGCATCAGACTTTACATATCCTAATAGTGTCATCGTTCATCTCAGGTTGATTTTCATTTTCTAAAAGTGATTACATATTAAATTCGTTTGTACTTTCAGACATTATCTTTGGAATGCTGTGCTTACGATTGTGATTATATCAATTAATCAATGATATTAATTGAGATAAGGCTGAATGCCTGCTTTTACAATTAAACATTTGTAATTTATCATTACAGCGATTCCAAAGATAGTTAATTTTTTCTTACTTTCATAAATCTTCAATAATTTTGAATTGTTAAAGATTACTAAAATATTATTTTAAAATTTTATTTAATAGTTAAATAAATTTTTAAAGATCTTTATTTTTAAATTTCATGACTCAATATTTATTAGAATCAGCATTGTTATTCATTTATCATGCAATTATATACGATTACCAAACATTATAATAAAATGAATTTTCTCGATTTTTTTCGGGTAACTATCTTAGTAAACAATGTAACAATGCTTGAAAATGACGGGAAATCAGAGAAAAGGTTTATCATTTAATTGAAAGTTATAAACGTCACTTTATTGTTGCATTTGGTAATGAAATGGGGTTTTTTACTGAATTAAAACGCTAATAAATATTCCTTCCTAATAGTTTAAAATAACTCATAGAACCCATATTTCATAAATGTAGACCAATAACTCATATATTTATATTCTCATGTTTCATAGGTATTGATATCTCATAATTGCATTACCACATGTTTCATAAGCTTTTAGTTGTGTCTGTTTTAGGTATTAAATATGGTCTATTGTCGGATTTGCAGAATATTTCGAGAAAAAAATATTACCGATACATTCCTACAAACTTCATGTCTAGCAATCATTGCTAAAAGGAATGGGTTCCAGCACGATTGGAAATTCGTCCATTTCAACTAAGACATTTGGAAAGGTTTCATGGCTGAAGTTGCTGATATTAAATTTGTGCAACAGTGTTTCAGAATGGAAATATCAGCGTTTGAGATCTGAAGCTGAATATTTCATATCCGATTTATCTGACATTTTTAATCGTGATCGCTTTTTCTGTGTATTTCTAGAACTTTGAAGGTCGATAAAGGTTGATATTCCCACGGACAAACTTGAGGAAATTTCTAAATACATCTCTATAAGTAACGATGGTTTTCAAGGTCGGACGGCAATTTTCGAAAACAATTATAATATAAATCATATTAAGTATGTATTTAGGTTTATAATTGATCCTTGAATATTTATTTAAATTACACAAATGTGCTTATTGATATTAATTTTGACACATATTACCCTCCCATACCTGTATAACGCTGCTAAGATATTCTTATTTATATTTATGTTTTCTTTATTAGGGCGATTACATTCACCGTCTGAAATAATCTGCTAATATCCTTTTCTGTCTAATATATTTCTTTATCTTTGAATATTTCTGTTTATTTTTAGAATGGAAAAAACTATTTACCCTATTAGTATAATGCAGCATAATGACTTTATAAACTTAGCCCTTATAAATTTCTCAATTTTATTATTTCCAAAGGAAAAATTATAGTTTAAAATGATTTATCCCTTCCACAGACAAAAATACGATTTTTCATGCCAAAAATTCAGTAAAAAAAGACAACGTCTGCTTGTATTATATTTATATATGCACAAATATAAATGAAAGTAAATTTAAAACATGCCAAATGCGAAGCTCTAATTCTTTTTGTCTGCCCTCGTGTCAAGATCAGGCCCTAATATCTAAGCATATTTATTCATCCAATGGAAAAAGAATCTGCTCAATCTAGTTAGAACGATTCAACAAAATAAATAAAACTATTATGAAATATCATTAAAAAATAAAATCTTGAATATTAACGCAGAATGGTGTCTGGAATTGTCACCTTAGAAATATTAATGACATCTGTATACAATTTAAAAAGTTTCTGAATGCGAAAAATTGTTTTAAAATGTGATTAAATTGAAAGTAAGTTTTAACAAAGGATAAAAAATTTCCAGTCCTTAAAAAAGGAAAGTGAACTTTTCTCGATTTTTGTATGTTTTAATTTTTTTGAACAATTGAAAAGATAATTTACCACTAGTATAAAAGACACTTTTCTAAATTATATGAATTAAGGCATGTTCATACAATTATTATATCATATGTATTGAATTATGAAGTATATATCATTTATTTGAATATGGATATTCGAATAAAATATTTATATAACTATGTAGATAAAAACTTTTCAAAAATATATTCAAAATATTTTTTAAATTCATAGTGAATTCCTCTTTTTTTTTATCATATCACAATATCTAACTTAAAAATAAAAAAAAGAAATGTACTTCATTAAAACATTATTATTAAGATAAAATATACTGAGCTTAGAAAATTAGAGTTTAATTATATATATAAAGATTGAATGTAACTATTTCCTTGCATTCCCAATTTTGAAGAAAATATCCTGAATAATCTTAATAGTTTGAATTTACAAGATTTTGTTTCATATGACAATTTCATATTTGTATGGATGAAACTTCACATTCTGTTCCTCATTTATTCCGAATTTTCGCATAATTTTATCATAAAAATATGTTTATCTATTCAGTTTAATTGTTTTTGGGTTTTGCGCAAAATGTACCGACTGATATGTGATTTAAAAATCTATTAAATTTTCCTAATCCTTAATGTATTATATTAATTACATAATAATTTAATAAAATAAATAATAAAAAAAAAACGTTGAAGATTTAAAAGAAAAAATAACGAAAATATAAAAAGTTTTAATGGATTTAAGGTCTTTTTATGTATATTTTAATAAAAATATGGGGAAAATAAATTTATGAAAGTAAGAGGCCCTGAAAATATTATAAGAATATTAAATAACAATGAACAACAATGAAATGAAATATTTATTAAAAATAAAAATTACATTATTAATTTATTTGAGTTCTGATTTATAGTATTTCACTCAGCATTTAACACTTTTATGATATATATTTTTTAACTTTTAGACGTTTCATTAATAATTAATTTCATGTTTTAAATATATTAATATATATTTGTTTTCAACAACATTTTATTATTATTATTTTTATATAAATAAGTCACATTAAATTAAAAAAACATATTATTTTAATTAAATATTGGAGGGTTTTATTTTTTAATTTTTATTGGGATTAAAATACAGTTTCTTTTTATTTCCTAAGTAACCCTAGTTTGATGACATAATCTCTTGAACATGGCAAACTCTTTTTAATCGGACTATCATTAGTAACTATATTTCTTCAGTTAACTATAGCAACTCTATCTTTTAATAATTGATCAGTTTGAGCCCATTTCTTTTAATTTTAACTTTCCAACCTAAAATTCAGAATGTTTTTTTTTCTATTTCTGTAATATAAACGAATTTTCTTTTAAATAATTTTAAAATTTCTGTAACAAAGTAGCAAACGCAATGATTAAAAAAATATTAAAGCATAATATTATTCACGTCTTTATTTAAACGTTGTGTCATCAACGAATATAAAAATATCAGAAAACAAATACCTGTGAAAACACGAAACAAAGTGCCAAAGACATTGCCAGCAGAACAGCACACAAATTCGTAAAGAAGCCCATCTGTTATTTCTTTGGGGCGACCGGTACACAAAATAACACTCTGGACAGGAGAATCGAAAAAATCGTTTGTGAAATACGCGGTATCCGGTGACAAGTAACAAAGGGACGTATGGCGGGGTATAACTCAAACCTTAGAAAGTTGTAGATTGAATAAAAGGTAAAAACATAAGAAAGGCTAAACGACTGAATTTCATCTTCACTGGTTGAAATTTAGGTCAGCCTAACTGGTTTCAGGAAACTGGGTATAATCAAGAAATGCATGAATGAAGGTCTCTGGACCATCTCGAAAGAGTTTTGAGCCGAGAAAAATGACTGATTTATTCTTCTTTCGGTTATATTTTACATTCGTAGCTCTTGCCTCAAGGCGATATTATGTCGATACATCTAAATAACATAAGCGAAGCTGATATTCAAATCTAGCATATATATGACTGCTTTCAGGGCTTTATTTAAGTTGAGAGGGATCAACTGAACCGATAAAGCGATCGTATAGAATGTTTTTGGATTTCAGTGTTTATAGAAATATTTCATTTTCTATATTCTCTCACACTCATTCTCTCTCTCTCTCTGTGCGTGTGTTTCTGAGGTCCTATTTAGTTATTCTTGAATAACATTAAAAAAATCCTCTATTTTCGTAATACATATTTACGTCAAATTAAAGAGTATGAAATTCCTTACATTTTGAAGCTTTTATTTTTCTTTAAGTTCTAATATTTAAGGTAGATACGGGTTAGATATGGGTTGTAAACTACTTTTTCCATTTTTAGTAATTTGTGACTCCGTGGATCATTAAATCGTCTTGTTACCTACCTAAAAAATTATAAGAATGTGCTTTCACTCAAAAACTTCGTAGTTGGACCGTGACTTGTTATTTTTCAATTAATTTTTTGAAGTTTCTAACATTTCTTGGACTTTTTATATTTTTGTAATTTTTCTTACTGAATGTATTTTGGGACCCTATGTTTATAATGATTTTAAATCCTGTTAAATATATATGCATATATTTAACAGGATATATATACAGAACATAATTATATGTCGTTATGTATGTATATATGTTAATTAAGTTTCACATGCTAAAAATTTGCATGTAAAACATAATAAGTAAGCTATAGACCTACTAAGGTATAATTCGCATTATGAAACACATTTTGCTGAATGCTGCATCTTAGGTTCTTCAAGCTTCTTAATGCCATCTACTTACTATAAGTGCATTATTCATATCTACATAAAATCTGAGCTCTTCAGAAATCTTATAGGCTGTAATTCAATGATAGCACATTTTTGGTTACATATGGAAAAACTTCTATTATATAATTTTAAAGTTCCATGCTCAATTGTTTCTTTCTAAAATTCTCCACGTTCGTAGGAAGCCTGATAGAATTTTTAATTATTGAAGAGGTTATTTTTCAAAAATTGTTATTCTGGTTTAAAAAAGTCAGTATTTTATTCGACTCTTTTGTCAATTTTTGTGTATGTCTGGTTTAAAGGAGAAAGGCACATTTTTGGCTAATCTGCAGCAATTTTTGATCTGAAATGAGTTGAAATCATATACTAAATAAATAATTACCCCCCCCCATTAATTTTTAAAGCTAAAGAAGGAGAAAAAATGACAAAAGTAAAGGCATTTGTGTATTGTGTATTATGTAGGTCATTTAATTCAACGAATCGACAGACACATTCAAAAATCAATAATACTCTTAAATTGTCATTTAATCAATTCGTAAATTATCCATTTACTTTTAAATATATTTAAGGAGTACTAATGCAGTTTCTTTTTAGTGTCACGATAATCAGCTTATGATTCTAATGCAGAATATTAAAACGTAAATAATAACTCGCAATTCTACTGTCATGCTTCTTATAGAATACCTCCCTGGATTGTTCGTGCTGCCATCTAGCAATATAATGTAGAAGTAAACCTTATATTGATTAATGTATTTTATAAAATTAAACGGTAATAAATGTTGTATTTATTTAATATCAGGAATCTGTTGATCACTTGATGGGATAAATAAAAGATTGTACATATATTCTATAAGGGAAAAATGTTTATTGGAAAATGGAATCTTTTTCTATTGCTTTTACGTTAAGTTATATATATATA
>JAOUZG010020767.1:3321266-3334180 GCA_026289955.1 Argiope argentata | reverse complement strand
TAATTAAGAATTGTATTAAATATTTATTCTGTTTTTAAACACGTGAGGAAAATTGCTTTTAAAAAAACTATAACACAAAATATCAAGTAAGTACACAAAACATTCAGTTTGAGGTTATTTACTATTTATGCATGCTTCAAGGTTATATGATTAAAACTTATGAAAAAATTGAAATTTTTAATTCAAATTTCAATATGGAATCAAATTATTGACTGATTGATGCTTAATACTGTTTAATTTATTTATAATATGATCTTTTTAATAAATAGTGGATTTCAGAATCATGAAACTTATTCATTTATATTTTTGAAATTTAAGATGAGCCATCACAGATTTGAACTATAGAATAGACCATTCATAATTTCCACAGAAAAAAAATGTGCAAAAAGTTATCGGAATATTTAAACCTCTATAAAAATGTTTTAAGTTAAAGTTATGAATTGTGACTATTGACCTGTTGAATCAAGAATTTCATATATACACATAGAATAAATACTTTGGTAGGTTTTATTTTAAAATTCTAATGCCTTTTTTCTAAGGATTTTTTTCTGAGTTTTTCTGAAACACGGTATGATGATGGTGACAAAAAAAACTTTAACAAGTTATATTATTAAACATTTTATTATGTTTTTCAAATTATTTTTAAACAATATCAAAATTATTTTATGAATTTTAATAGCTTAATTATTTTGTGGATACTTGACCATGACCACCATGAATGATTCGGTTATTTTTCAGTTTTATATTCCTATGTATAATCGAGAAATAAGAGTATGGATTTTGCATGTTTTCATTTCGAATGATTCAAAGAAAAATGTGTTAGAAAATGATGATAAGAAACATTTCATTTACTTCAGTAATTGAGTTTTCAAACGATCTAGATTACATACATGTAAATGTACAAAAAAAGAGGATTAATTTGAAATTATTCCCAATGCTTTCAGTTGATACCAAATAGAATGTTTTATACCTTATGTTATAAAACTGAATTACATAACAAAATTTATCCCTCAGAGTTTCCTTTTTGAATTTTCACTTGCACTTGGACACGCACACAGTTAATTTCTTGCAGACTGATATTATTCAAAAATTTAATAACATTTACATACTTCGTGTACACATGCCGAATTTTTTTCATCTAGCCCAAACAAATTTAAATTGTCTTGTTTTCCCACGGACAAACTGGTAAGCAAACCTAACAAAAATGGTCAAGTTTTATTTATCTTCATTATTATTATTTTACTGAAAGAGAAGATCTGAAAAGTGAAAATTTGTCAAAATCACAAGACAAATTTTTTTTGAGATTACAATATTTTTCTGTATGTTTAACTTATGAGAAAATAAATAACGTATTTCTTTTTACTATTTTCTTTGTCAAGTTCACCTAAAGGAAAGATTTTTTATTTACCTTAACGTGTCTACCAAAAGACGGTATTGTAATCAATAAAATTTTCATAGTCAGTAAAATAGACAAATAAAAAGGCCTCAAACAAAAGTGCAGTTTATGAAAAAAAAATATTATTTCCATTGTTGTTGATATATCTTGTTTTAAAATTAAAAATAAATAATATATGTCTTCTTGTGCGAAAAACTTTTTCTGAATAAATGTGTATAAGATAAAAGATACGTAAGTTCTAGGCTCAAATAGAGTTTCTGCTATTTTCCGAAGAGTATATTTTACACAAAAATATATAGGAATTACACAAATTGGTCACATCCAGACGAAAGGCATTACAGGAGCCTTTCTCAATTGCTTTCGTGTATTTCTGTAAGACTTTCTGCAGAATATTTTTTCATTACTCTTTTTTTAAACCTTTTTATCAAGCTCTAAAAAGATAATGTTATTATTTTAGAAATCCTCCATTTTCTTTATGGAAGTTGGGAGCTTTTATCTCTAAATACATACAGAAAATTTTCTTAAGAAGTGATTCTGAAAGTATCATCAAAGGTATCAAAATTCATAACGCATACGCTTCTATTTTTATTTACCAAAGAATGAATTTTCTATATAGATGATGTTAAAAATTCTGAATATAGAGAAATATAACCTGTGCATTATTCAAAAATTGTCCATTTTATAAATTTAAATATGTAGTTTGTTATCATAGAAATAATAAAATAAGTATAAAAAAATCATTCTTTTTTAAATATTAATAATTTAATATGCGACCGAAAAAACGTTTCCATACTTTTTCTTCCTGAAATACGAAATTTTCAAATAAAAAGTAGAGTAATCAACAACAAAAAAAAGCATGGTTTTTACTAAGCTTTTAATTTCATAACTACCTAAATTAGAAAAATGCATTTTTGGAATTTTATCTGGTTATTTGTGAATAAAATAGTTAAAAAAAGTTTTGAGATAGAGAGATAGATAAAATTAGGAATGCGATTTTTATATGAAATTTGGAAAATTCTAGGAAATTTTGAACACATTCATTCAGTCTATCTGGCGATTCTATTCAATATTGACAAGAAAATATAATTTTTGCAAAATGTGCTCCGATGGTAGCTAGATGGATACAATTTTGTACAGGAAATTAGCTTTAAAATTGTGGATATGCCCAAAGTTTGAAGAAAAAAAACGCAAAAAGGAATATTGTTTTACTGCACTTTAGCATATATACAAATTTAATCATTGAGAAATTCTGGATTTAAATAAATGTAATTTTTGCATGTGTCGCTGTTTAACTAAAATTGAGACTTTGTATTAAATTACAGTTCCTGTTGGTTGGAAAAAAATGACGTTCCAAGTAAGTATTCGGTTTGGTTCTATTTGGTATCAACTGAAAGTTATTGATTGAACTTCTATCGAAAGATTGAAGAAGAAAGTTATTGATTGAACTCTTTCGAAAAATAAACAAATTTTACTAATTAATACTTTTTTCGTAATTATTATTCATCAATTGCATGGGGGTGTTACACAAATGATACGATCATGAAGGACCATTGTAATTACTAATATTCGAAAATGAGCCTTACAAAGCGTAAACACTGTTCTTTCTAGAACCCTCTATAAACAAACTCAAAAAAAAAAAAAAAGAACGGGCGAAGCTGTGATGGAGTGATGTGAAGATAAGTGGTGTTATGAAGTACGACGATGTGTGTGTGATGTGTTTCGTGGAATATTGAGTCAAGGAACCGTTAACAAACGGCCCATTTAAGGATGAAACCACTTTACATCCTTGATATAAGTGTATCTGTGATGTCTAAAACTAATTACTTATTTAAACATATTGCACTAAAATGTTGTTGACTATTATTTGCTCTTAAGACATTTCATAACAATTTCAAAAGCAGGATTTCTAAAAAAAATCTTCCCATTCATGGCCTTCGTAGTCTTGTCCAAGGCAATATTCTATCGGAGGCATTGTATAACATTTTTGAGTGTAGAGTAACTCCCACACTGGGGAGTGTGGGAGTTAGAGTGTGAGTACTCTTTGTTAAAGAGTTTTATTTTATGATTACTCATTGTTGTTTAAATGAATATGAAAATTTCAGATGCTTGAAAAAAGACGCATCTCGGATGAAAGCTTGAAATCAGAGACAACTTTGCTATTCTATATACTTTAAAAAAATATATAGGAAAGAAAAATAAATAAACTTGGACTATCTTGAGTATATTTACATAGTATATCAATTTTTCAGAAATTGATTTCCTTTGTAACCGCTAAGAAGTTTATAGGTAAAAAAAATCTAAGGACGAGGATGTTTCCATTAAAATAAGTTAACTGAATATCGAATAATATGTAAGTTCCGAGCTTTTATTGTAATCTATGGGCATGGAATTGTAGTTATTTATTATAGAATTTTCGGAGCTGGCGTTCTGGCATATGGGTAGCCCATCTTCCCCATGCTCTGAACTTGACAGTTATGAGTCGCGGTTTGGGCATGGTTATTCTTTCTCTCTGTTCTATCTGTGAGGTGTGTGAATGTGTCTCCTAGTAAAAAGAGATAGTGCAAGAAAATTGACGCATAAAGTAGCTAAGTCATATTCTCAGCCTTAGTTGTCAATATTGAAAAAACAAGAGACGCTCACTCGGCTTAAATCACTGACTGATAGCTGTGAGCTGTCTTATAAAATGCCATAAGTCACATAGAATCCTCGTAATAATGCTGTGCTGAATTCACTCATTTTTGTATTTGATATTTTCTTTTAAAATAGGTGCATTTTCTGAAAGAAATAGATTTTCTTTTTCAGCGAAGAATTACCCAAATTTATTAAACACTAGGCAATCGAATTATGTTATATAATCCATATAACAATACACGTAATTAAGTGCACTTATAGGGGTTTCTTTCCGAATCTTTGCGAATAATTTTTTATTATCACAATTACATTTATAAGGTATGTTTAAAAATGAAGCATCATTTTATGAATTTGGATGTCTATCATTCAGACAGTTCAATTATGATGTGTTAAGGCGGTTATAAATAACAAATTGTTAAAAACACAATATGAGAAATATGAGAGTATTGCATATGAGTTTCAAATATAATTGCTTCTATTTTTTGCCTTGAAGTCTTTCTTAGTTGTAGATAAATTTCTTTCTTTAATTTTCGGGCGATACATTTTTCACGTCAAAAATTTTAATTCTTGTAGACTATTAAAAATTTCGAAGAAACTTCTTACATTATACATTTGATAGAGATACGTAAAAGAGTTTAGAAGAGAATGATAATAAGACTTATCGTTAACATATGCAACATCTATTATTCATCAATTCTCAATACACTGAGAACGGATAACTTTGATTATATATTTCATATTTGAAACATAGCAGATTATCTCTAAAAATAGACCTTGATTTTGGATGATAGTTTATAAAGTATTATTTATTTTTTTATTTCACTAAAGTTGATCAGAAAGTATTAAAATACATTTTGGAAAAAATTTCCGAAACAGAGACAACCGACTGAATGGCGTTTGAAAGAAAAACGTCCAAAATTTAATCGGATTTTGTGTGCGTCAATGGCCAGAGATATTCTATCAAGTTGTATAGCAGACAATTTGATACTACAAAAATATTAAATACTTTTAATTGTACATTCAAACCAAAGTATTTACATTCATTTCAAAATCAGCGACCGTTCTACCTTTTCTAATATTGTTATTTTATGAAAGAAAAATCTTGTTTTAAATTTTAGATTATCTAGGACAAATTTAAGTTTATTTATTTGTTCGGTTGGCAGTAATTGTTTAATTATTTAACAAAAAAATTTAAATAGAAATTCTAAAGCTAAACTCTATAGGGTGTCCCTGCAAGATCGGATAAACTTTGCAAGGTCAGATTTGGAGGCATGCATGAGCTCGTGGTGCAATGGGTGACTGCACACGCCCGAGCATCGTAGTGTCCACAAAAGTAAACGCACTGTGGAGACGAATGGACTAAGTCCATTTCTAAAGTAACTGGGTCTCTATAAACCAATTCCTTTACATAGGAAAAAATCTAAAGGGGTCAGATCTGGAGATTGTGTTGGCCGTGAAACAGAATCCCAACGCCTAATCCAGAGGTGAAATAAAGGTTTTTCGTAAATCGTATTTGAAATCTTATATTTTCTCTTGAATTTTTCTCAAAAACTATGGGTCGTAGAGGTACAGTTCTTTAGGACATTTTATGTCTTCCACATAATGAAACTGGCTGTGCAAAGGCCGTGCGGCCTTGGAATACCTTGTATATGAACTCTATATACATTACGGTTGATTATGTGTTATATTTAAAATTAAGATGATCTTGGAAGAGGAAATTTGAATGATATAAATGCTATGAATGCCATAATAATATGAATAGTAGAAGAATTGAAGAATGGTTGGATTAGTGATTAAATAAAAGTAAATTTTTTATAAGATATAAGATAAGTTAATTTATCTAATGAGTTATAAGATAAGGAAATTTATTTTATATCTATTTTATGAGGCTTTTATAAATTTATAGTAAAACTATAAATTCACATACATTATATGCATTTATTCATATATTCATTTGAAAGTATAAATTCATATACGATAGTTTTGAGAATGTAAATTTATAAACAAAATTCTGGTTTTTTTTGAGCAACATATAATTTCACACCTTATGAATTCTACTGAAACAAAAGTGCAAAATCAGGAAATTCTAGGAAACTTTTCAGTAGTTATAGGAACAAAATATAAAAAATAAAACTAATGATATATTTCCTATGAAACTAAAATCAATAATTATAAATGTATTTAATCATTAAAAATGAAATATATATAAAATATTTACTCTAAACTAGCTAAAACTAAGAAAATATTTATTTTTGTTGGAATAATGTAAATTAAAAATACTTTATTTGGATTGCATTCATACCACTCATCGAAACAATCCCAATAACAATAATTGAATAATTTTTTGTTGGTTATTGGTCGTCGAATAAAGCAGTGTTAGTGATTTTTTTATATCAAGAGAAATTATTTAATTATTATTTATTCCTATCAGAAAACTCGTTAATATCTCATCTTCATAAGGGACCACAATTGTAGATATTCAGTTTTTTCATACAACCAGATTCTTAGCATCGTTTTTGCATTCAACCGAATTCGTGGAACTAAGCCACTACCTTCCATAAAAGCGTTTTCTTCCCAGAAATGTCACGTGATTAATTGTCGTTTTCTCTTGTCTCTCGATTTTACAGGGAAAAAGAAGTTTTTAATTTAATGACACCGACAGCACTTGGAAAGGAATTGTGGGTAAGAGCACATCCGAAATTTATTAGTCATTGACACCATTTTTTTTAACCAAAAATTACTTGCCAGAAATCAGTTTTTAAAGAATTTTTAGAATCGTTTACAGAGAAGTAATTTTTTTTAAAAAAAACTAGTCTTTGTTAAATGTAATTGTAAAGTTTAATGAATATCAGGAAGATGAAGAATTGTTCTTAATTTACTTCTAGAAGTAAATAAATGGAATCTCTCGCAATGGTACATGTAACCACGAATTCAATTAATCTGAGTTTCCCAAGAGAAAAGATATGGCTGTTGTTAATTATTTACAAAAAACGTACTTTAATTCATTGTGGAATTTACTGAGTTAATAAATCATACTTACCTTTACACAAGGATAAAAACAAAGTATGAATAGGAATTTTAATCTGAAAGTGTTTTAAAAAAGAAATTCAATTGAAACCGATTCATAGTCTCTTAGAATTTTGAGCATACGTATTATGAAAACAATAGAAATGAAATTGATGGTACTTTTTTCTTTCCTTTGAATATTTTTCATTAGAAAATAAATTGAAGGATAAAAATTGTAATTGTCATAATACTCATTTTTAAATGAAATTGAAAATGTGTCAAGGATTTAGCAACATAATTGTTTCTTTTTTTCCTATTTAAAAAATATACATCCATTTTATTTCTTATTTGAATCTCGCCCACTTTAACTTGATTTTTAATGTGAAAATATTCCATAATATGTGTAAACATTTTTTTTCTGCTGATGTTCAATAATATTAATAAAATGTATAAAAGTTAGAAAATTTACTTTGTTTCTTATTTCCTTAAAAAAATATATCCATTTTCGTTAGAGTTTTCACTGTGAATAACCGCATAAAGAATACATTACCTTTTCAAATGATTCTTTAAATTTTTTTTTGTATTATTGGAATATAATTATTTAGCATTTCAATTGAATTGGATATTATATTGAGTACAGAGTAATATGATACGTTTAGGAAAAACATAAGATTTTCAGTGCAGGATTTCAATGTTATAGGATAAAAAGAAGAAAAAAGATAAGAAATTGAAATACCAGCCAGTTTTATGTACTGATTATAAAATATTTAAATTTAAAATAATCAAACAAAATATGAACAGGATTTTTTAGATGTTTATTTTAACTTTTCTGATCACAATTTAAACGTCACAGGTTATGTTATAAATATGGAGCTAGATAAAATCTAAAAGGATTTTTGATCCATTGTTCCTTTGATGTTTTGGAAAGGAGATTCGTCTCTTTCAAAAGAACACCCACGTATTCCTAATTTTCTAAATCACGTTATTGGAGGGGAGTTGATCAATAAATTGAGGTGGGGAAAATCATGTTGCTTGAACCAGATCAGAATGCTCCTAATGTGGTATATGTAGAGCAGTTCTATATTTGTAAGATAGCCATCTTAGGTTAAGTCTTGGAACTATGCTGATCATATTCTACTGCGTAAACATCTAAGCAATCACGTGTCTTTTCATTTTTGGAGTGAGGGAATCAGAGTAAATAGAATATAATTATTAGGAATATATCCGTAAAAGATATTTATTCTAAAGTTGGAAGAGATATATTTCAAAAATTTACCTTTTGCTCAGAGAAATTCTCAATAATATTATATTTTAACCAAAAATCCTTATAAGAAATATGTTTTATCCCAGAAAAACTATTTTATATTTGTTATATGTTATTATATGCAGGAACTTAACATTTTTACTACCTAAACTTTGCTTTCTTGTGAAATACACTGAAACATAGAATAAAATCTTATAATCATTACATTATGCTTTTAAATGCTAGCACTTAACATTTTAACATCTCCAGTTTTGTTTTCTGGCCAAATACATAGATATCTCAATGAAACTTGCAATCAATCACTGACGTTATATTTCAATAAATTAATATATGAAACACACAGAGCTGAAACCTATGGAATGAAGTTGTGTATTTCAATGAGCTTCATTTTTTTTATATTAATGTATTTCAGTAATTATCTTATATACATCTATAGGCATTATATCACATATATCAATACATAACACATGTACGAGTAGAATTTTCATATACGCTTATTGCTCTTTATGTAACACATTATTCAGAGTGCTAATTGAGGATTCATTACATTTAGGAGGATTTAGATCTGATAGGTAATAGAAGGGGAGATAGTTTGTAATGTGAGAGGAATATTGGACGGGATAAAATCGCCTGGTAGGGAGAATTATCAATAGAAGCAATCGTTAAAAGATCCATAGATTGATTGTTTTCATCATGTTAATAATGTTTATAAAATATCATAGAATTTTAGTATATGTCTAATTTAGTGGTAGTGTTTATAATTTAGGTAAAAATTCCAAAGATGTCAAAAAAATCTAGTGCTCAAGTGCGGGTAAAAAATATTTTTATTTGCTTTTGCACATTTTGCAATATTAATTATTACACATGCTTGTTTGAAAGAAGATAATTTTCCAAATAGCTGACCTGCTTTAGTATTATAGCTGTAATATTGCGTATTATAGCCTTAATATTACGTTTGCTTCGTTGAAATCAAATGCGTTTTTATTTCACATGATTTATTAAAATGAGGAGATGAATTACAATCACTAAGGCGAATTCTTTAATTTGCTCAGTATATCTTCTTCACATAAGTAAAAGTAACAATTCAAAACATGTCTTTTTGTTTTAAAAATTGAAATAAAACACAAATGCAAAAATATTTTACTTCTACTTATTATCAATTGCTTTCTGTTCGTCGTTTCTTTGAATGACGCCATTTTCAATTTCGTTTAAGATTTCTTACTTTTAAATAATTAATCTCTTTCTCATAGGATTATCGTTTGGTGCTTTTCTAAAAATTATTTTTCAGTTTTAACTGTCGCACTTTTGTAATACATTTTTGTATTTTTATTTATTTTAATTCTTTAATTGAATGAATAATTATGATATTGCAAACGATGAAGAAATATTTTCTCTTGTATTTATTGTTTAAAAAATATCACATTTCCTATTTATTTCAGATATAATCACGTGATGGAAATTATATTTTTCTGTTTTACTTTTATTAGTAATTAACTTATTTTTTTAATCAGAGCTTCTGAAAATGTGATGGCAACATATTATTTAAAGCTGATTTTTTTGACATCCTCCTGAAGATAAAATTTTATTTTTACTTTATGCGACATAAATTGTTGAAAATTACGATTAAATTAAATGTTTAAAAATTCTTTAAAAATAGTATTTTAATTTATAGGCCAAAACATAAGTATAATTGAAAAGCTAATTTGTTGAGCTTTAACTTGATGAAAAAAATCAATTTTGTGCTGTAATATTTTCGGAAGTTATAGCGAAAAAACGTCAACATGTTCCTTATTTTTTAATTAATTAAAATTTTAATTGAAAATTCAAAAAAGTATTACAAAGTGCTCATTCCCGGCCCCAAAGGTATACATGTACCAAATTTGATAGCTGTAGGTTGAACGGTCTGGCCTGTAGAGAGCCAACACACACACACATTGAGCTTTATTATAAGTAAAGATAACGATTATAAAGAGCTTGTGCATTTAGAAAACGATAGTTTCATTCCTCATCTAGATTAAAGAATCGTGCCCATGAAGAATTGTGTAATAATCAATTGTTTCTTTTCATTTTTAATAAGTAATTAAGTAATTTATGATCACCAGAACATTGCTTGAAAATGTCATTTGAAGTCATTGATAACATTTGAAAATGTCATGACCTATGGAGGGCACCTTGAATTTGAGAATGAGAAGCTTCCGGTTAGTTCTCGTTCAACATGTTTGTATAACAAAAAGGTAGGAGTTTGCTATCTCTCATCAATGAAGGGATGTATTTTCTTCGGAAAGGGTTGTACCGTGGCCGGTGATAGCCCTTAGGGTTGAACCTCAGTTCCCACCAGTGTTGTTATTATGGTGGTCTGATAATTCAAGTTCCTTCGGGAATGTTGAGGCAGTTTACCAGACTGTTTATGCACCATTATGCGAAATGGGATTATTTCTTGATTTAAATGGCAATCAACAAAACTTTGAAAGCGAAGCGATTTTAGCGTAATGAGCCATTCATATGTAAATTTCTGCTTTGATCGATAAGACAGATAAAATATTGAAATGGCAATACCTAAAAATATAATTATATAAACAGGTAAAAATTTCTCTAAGACAAGTTACTAATTAAAGTATCGGTTTATTTTTAAAACTGATAATATTGTAACAAAAGAATTTGTTTGAGTATCATTTAGATTTTTCTTATTTAAAAATAATAATGTTCTTTGATTGAAAGAATTAAATTAATCTTATTGGATACAATCTGGCATCAATTTATCCTTTGGAGAAAAATATCAAAATTAATTAAAATATGTGTTTCAATTAATCGATGCTGAAAATGCAATTAGTAAAAAAATAGACTCATTTCATTCATTTCTAATTAAAAGATTTTGCATTCTTCTTTAAAGCAAAGGAAAAAAACTGTGTGTTGAAGGATGGCGACAGATACAAAATTTAATTAAACTAATCAAATTAAATGAAAAGATTCATTTCATCAATAATGATAAAACTGAAATTAAACTACAACTTTAAGTATAAAGTAACTATAAATTGCACAAAAATGTCATCGGCATGTGGGTTGTTTTATTAAAAAAGTACACTGAAATGAGTTTAAAAATATCTAATTTAAATCTTAATTCAAACCAAAATTATTAAAGGAAAAAATTATATTTTCAGGTTTTACTTCTTAAAAAAAAAAAAAAAAAAAAAACTGCGTACATTTCTTCTTAATTCAAATCCACAGATTTTAGTCAGTCTTGTTTTGTCTTTTTCTTGATTAAAAGTTTTCAAAGTTGAAATGTTAAGCAAAATATTATTTGAATAAAAATTAAAGTTTATGTCTTTCCTCATCAGTATCTTTCACAGACTTCAGACTGTTTATTTTAATGTCTTGTTGGGAATTGTTTCCTTTTTACATGGAGTTAAAAGCAAAATAGATTTTTTGCTCCGGTTTTTATTTAGTAGTATATGAACTTTTCAAACATTTTTCGATTTTTTTCTCTTATTTATAACTTTCTTAATGCTTCTCTCTAAACTTAACGTCATTTTGTATAAAAATAATACCATTGAGTATTAATAATAGCAGAAATTTCTAGAGCATTTTGAGATGAAATGTAGTGACAGTAAAAAAATAATTACAATTAATAAAATTATAATCTGAAGAAATAATCTAAAAAGGTAAAAAAAAAAGAGGGAGAGAGACAACAACATGGAAACAAAAAAATTATGAATGTTGACTGTAATCAAATTTGAACCAATGATCAGTCCAAAGCTTAACACGTAGACTTTAGTTTAACAATCGCAAACAAGTTTCGCTACAGTATTGTTTCGAAAATTCTTACACAAGAACGATTTTAAGATGGAGACTTTATTTTTTTAGGAAAATGTGTATTAAATATACGCAACATAAGCTGCAAATTCACAACGAATTAAAACTATTTAATCCGCTAATTTCGCTTAACAGTAAAGCTATAGGACCCCCATCAACGAAAGAAAATACACTCTCTCAGTTAAGGCAACTAACGTAGCTAGCTATCCGAAATGATCTGATTCCCCAACTTTCAGGATCGCCTTAAATAGTGTACATTTAAAGTGAGTGATGCAACCAGGGAAAGTACCTGCTCTTTCCTGATAACTGTGAACTTTCTTCATGGTTTATCTCTTAGCTTCTATTACACATTTTAGAGTATAGTAAAATGCATTAGCGATCACATTATGTCAACAACGCACCTATATCGCCAAGTTGGTCAAACAGGGCGATTTTTTTCTGTAAATCCCCTTAGAACGTTCTTTACCTCGCTGACGTGCAAATTCCATTGCAATTAATTTTATACAATTAAACTACTTACAATATTTACTCATAAGTTTATAAATATTTCAATATTTACATCTAATTCACACAAAATTCATAACAGCATTATATTTATTTATTTACTAACACACACGCAAACACTCATACACTCATAAACATACATGCACACAAACAAACACAAATATGTATAACCTGAATCAATAAAAATAGAATTGAATATATGCTGAAGGAAGAAATCGAACTTCAAATATGGCATTGTGTGAAACATTTAACATTGCATTTACAGCCCTAACTCAACTTTGACTCGACTAACTCGACTTTGTG
>JAOUZG010020767.1:3289355-3320866 GCA_026289955.1 Argiope argentata | reverse complement strand
CCTTTAGTTATATATATATATATATATATATATATATATATATGCATTTTTAAATCCTATATCCTATTATTTATCACTCGAAACAACCCTTTACCGTTGATTGAGTGTTTATATATATATATATATATGTATATATATATATGAAGCTAGATAAAAATATAATAAACAAAGTACAATTATTCCACACTATACGGAAACATTCAGTAAATAGATTTATACAATGTGGAAGATAAAGTAATATTATCAAAATAGAACTTCCATTCAACAGATATTTATAAACGTGGAAATTTAAGCTATATAAAACAAAATACACAATCGAAAATAAAAAACAACAACGCAAAAATGAAAAGAAAAAAATCCATTAATGATAATAAGTTTAAAGGCCTAAACATATGAAACACGAAATGTGATTTTTTTTACTAAAATTGTTGATTAGTGGCAAATTTTTGATTTCAACTATTCAAGAAAAACTGATTATCATAATATTAGAATCCCAATTAGATCTAAATCCGCCTGATTATATTGCATCCTAAATTAACACTCTGAATAATATGTTACATAAGGAGCGATAAGCGTATGCATAATTATACTCATGCACATGTTATGGGTTGATATATTTGATATAATGCCTGTAGATGTATATGAGATAATGTCTGCATCTATCTCAAATGCATCAATATAAAAAAATGAATCTCATTAAAATACTCGACTTCCTTCCATAGGTTTCAGATATGAGCGTTTCCTCCGTTTATATCAGGTTGGTGAAAAAGAAATCCATTATTATTTTACATTCATTAACCGAGAATATAACGGATTTCTTTCCATAATTTTCCTTCCTTATGGAATTTTTGAAAATAATGGAAAAATAAATCCATTATTTTCTCTGTAGATGGCTGCAAAATAATAATGGATTTCATTTTCACCAACCTAATACATATTAGGGTCTTGGCTAATTGTGCATTAACCACATCCGAAAGAATAATTATCAAAGATTGCATGCTGATAAACTCTTTTTCAACCTTTTTTTCGTCAGTGGCAAGCGGTTGATAATACACAATTATATTCATTAGAGAGTATAAAAGAAAATTTCGGGAAAACATTCCCTTTGGTCTGAGATATTTTAATATCTTTTATAATTAATTACATGCTTCAGAAACATTAATTTTTTTAAAAAAATTGCAGATACAAAACGATTGGGCATGTTTTATGCTACGACTTATTTTAAATTTATAAAACAACAGGCAAGTCATATTTTCTAAATTTATTTCCATATGAAACCTTCATTAATTTAACTGGTCTTAAATTTTTACATTAAATTTTACATTAGAATTTTTAAAACGTATGCAATTCCTACTGTTATAAGAAACAAATATTTTGACTTTTTATAAGAATCGGTTTTCTGATTTTAAGGGCATATAAAAAGTATTTCACTTGGTTTTGACTATTTACAATATTCAGAAAAAGAAAATCTTGGTAAAGTGCTTTGTAATGTCCCAATCTTACGTGTATGCTTTCTATCTTCTTTTGAAATAAAGTATAGTATATCTTGAAAAGTTCTTTTTGAATGCAGTGCTTTGTTTTGGAATGTGTCTTTTTAAACTGCGGGTCACATACGTAGTTTTTTACGTATACGTAGTACGTTTTTGATTATGAATTTAAAATAAAGACTTGTCTCTTGTTTTATACGTTTCCTTTAATCATATTCTAAAATGCAAAACAAATTAAGACATAATAACAAAAAGATTAAAGTCTTACATTACTTCCTAACCCCTTTTACCATCCAAAGACTGAAATAATTTTTTAAAATGTCGTGTTTTGTATACAAAAGTAATAAATAAAACGACATTTCTGATTAAAGTGCTGAAGCCCTGAATGATTTAACGACAGATTTTTTTTCTTTTTGAGATATTTGTGATGAAATAACTAATAATTCAATCTTGGTAGTTCCTCAGGTTCGAGAAAAATTACAAAATTCAGTAATGACTTTGAGATTAATTATGAAAATGGTGGTGAATCTTACGTTTTGTACAATGATTTTCTGAAATTTAATGGCAATCAACGTTTTTTTTTTTTTTTTTTTTTTTTTTGCTGAATATTCTGATGTCAAGTGATAGAATTTCACCACTGCATACAAAAAAAAGATACAAAAGAGGATACATATTTTAGTTAATTGACTCTCAATAGAAGAAACAAAAATTAATCTGAAACAAGTACTAAATGATCGCTGCTGAATATTATTAGTTATTATTACACATTACAAAGTTTTATAATACGCAAAGTTTATATAATATAAAATGCACGTTAATTTAATATTCTCTAATAAGAAAATTAATATTCTCTAATAAAAAATAATAAAAATCCTTTAATTACCAAAATAAATGTGTTCAATTTTCCCTTACACGTTGTATATTTTGATTATTTCATTCAATTTAGCCAATGAAAAATTGAAAAAATCTTTTAGAGAGAAATTTAGAAATCTTTCTAATTTTATTATTGCTTTTTTAGGAATCCTAATATGTTTTATAAATCTCCTTTAAGCATTTAAAAAATTCCGTAACGTAACTGTTATTAAAAACGGTAAATTAGATGTATATTTATAGCTAAATATGTTTGATTTGATACATGTCAATCTATTTTATAAAAATACTGATTTTTATTGAGAGAATTTCTGAATTCTTTTTCTACAGAAGACTAATAACTCGCCATTTTGGATAGCGATAGATTTTAACTATTTTTCGATAAAGAAATGAATAATCAAAGTTCAAAAAGTTTGTGTTGAACTAATATAACATAGATTACAGTATTAAATATATTAGTTATTATTAGATGAAAAAATAGCAAAGGAAATTCAAAATGGTAAATGTTAATGTTGAAATAAATTTTCTTATTAAGTCATTAGCAAATAATAGGCTATATCGGAATTCTTTTGTTGGAAATACTGAAGAAAAATGGTTTGACATCAATGCGTTTATGGAAATAAAGTCATTATTGATTTTATATATTGGGAGGATGCATACATTTTCTCTTAATAGCTGTATTGTTATTAAAATCAATGAAATATAAAGCATTTCTTTCTATATTTTGGTTATAGTTTAATTTTTTGTCTCTTATTAGATAGTTTTTACTATGTTAGCGGTGTAAAGCGAAAACTTATAATTATTCAGTTAATTTAAAATACTGAAATATATCAATCATTCGAAAAAAAAAAGAATTTTATTAATCTATTAAAAATACCCTCGCTACTCAAATTGACCGTTTTGAAAATAATAATACTCATACGTACAAGGTATGGAATTTTGAGCAATAAGTTGAAATGGCCTTACCAGTGCCTATTTTTTTAAATTCATATCCACTGTTTATTATTTAAATTAAAAATAAGGTTTTATTATATATAACTATTTCTTTCAAATCTTTGCAATATTCATTCTCATATGAACATTACAGGCAAACATTTTGAAATAATATAAATCTCGGAGATTCATTTTTTTTTCTAATTTCCTTGTAAAGGGTAAATGTAAGATGCTCATCAGCATAAAATTTTGCAAACATAGACATTTTCTTCTACTTAAGTCGTTCTTAGGAGGACAGTAATAAGAAGGAGATAATTCTATAATTTTTAAGAGTGCATAATCATGATTAAGAAACTTAATAAATAATATTAATTTTCCTAAATTAGTTTATTAATTATCTAATATCATCAGCATTGGGAATAAAAAAATGCATTCTATTATTTTACCAATAACCCAAGAAAATATTAAAGAATTTTATAAATGCAGAGGTCTATTGTTCCTTAAATCATAATTATTCATTCTATAGATCCATCAAAAGTTATTTGAAAACATTTTTATCTTAATTTTTATTAGATTTCGACGATTTGGATTTGCATCCATCTATTGTTGCCCCTATATTATTTCCGAGGATATTTGTGGACTTATTGTACTTCATATCCTAATATTTGCTGAATAGCATTTGGATTTAATCAGCATAAAATTAGTTGATTATTTTGAAAAGCATATTTGTTCATATTCCATAAATATCAATCATTTCTTTTAGTAACTATGTCATGAAAATTTTAATATCTAATAAATATAGCATGTATATACTTATTATTAATTTTTTAGCAAATTTAAAAGTTCATTTTTGCAGCTAATCCTTTTTCTGTTCAGATTATGCAAGAAGAAAGATGTTTAAAGTTACAGATAAAATATTAACTTCATGAGTTTGCTATGTTTATTATATGCTGGAAAGAAATGCAATAAAAGATATGTTCTTTATCTTTTAAATACCTTTATACGAAATTTTATTTATTGTGTGAATAAAAATACAGTACTATAAAAAGTTGAGCAATTTAAATTATAATCTTTAATAAAATTTAATTCTTGATAATTATTACCGTGAATGAGTACGAAAAAGAGAACATGACAGTGAAAATATATTTATTATAGTGTTTTTGCATTATCATATTTCTAATCAAAGTATTAACAAGAAGAAAGACAGAAAATAATTTATGATTAAGAAAGTTAATGAATCTCAAAGATAATTAAATAAATGAAACAAAATATGGAAAAATATTTTTCATAGCAACGAAATATAATATACCCTTGCTTCAAAACAGAAAAATAAAGATAAATTCTTAAAACAAACAACCTGCATTTGCTCCTCATAAAATAATAATTAATTGAAAAAATAAACTATTGAGAAATTAATTTGAATCATGAATAATGAATAAAATATAAATAATAAAATTTAATGAAAAATTGCTCTTGGAAGAATCTACTTCATTTTGCTCCATGAAGCATAAGCTCGAAATAGAAAGACTATAGAATCAATTTCTTAAGTATTTTTCTCCAAAATTTCAATTTATATTGTTTTGAAAACATTTCCATATAAAATATCTTTAAAATATATCTTTTTTTTCTTTAAAGTGTTACAATTTTTTTTTCTTATTTCATAAAAGTATGATTTATTATATTAATGAACTTAAATGATTTAAAAATATTCAGCTCTTGAAAATTGACTTATTAATGCGATAAACTGATTAATTGAATTCATAGATAAAGTTATGAATTAATGAGTGTTCATTTATTAACTGCATAGAATGAATTACTTACAGACTTTGCACCTCTTAACATTCAGCGTACCGGCAATTATTTTTCACATTCAAAATAATACCTCTTTTCTTTGGGAGGTTAAAAACGTGAAATATTGATTTTTGAGAAAAGATTTCCTTAAAAATAAAAAAAAATAAAATAATGATTTATTGAAATTAAATTTCAATAATTTTAAAATCTCTTTTTAAATTTGGTTTTTGTCATTTAATTAAAAGTCGTAGAATTTTTCTTTCTCGTTTCAGAGTTGCGATGTACAATCAAGATAATAATTAATTACTCTGAATTCCCCAAGAGTAAAAATTTTTGTAAAGCAGGCTAGTAAATTTCACGCTTTATTTAACAATTTGAGACGTATTCCAGAAGAGATAACAGAGTTTTAAGCCATGGGAAGTTGAATATCTAAAACTCTGATAGACTGAAACGATGTAATATTAATTAGACTTTCGTAAAAATAACCAAAAAAAGAATAAATATAGTTAATTGTATTTTTGCATTTCATATAAAATAAATGAATGAAAGGTTTTATTTATCTCAGAACAATTAACAAAGAATTTAAAGAAAACAAAGATTTTAACAAAGAATTTTAATCAACAGTTATAAGACTGCTATACATCTACAGTATGTGAGATTAAATAATTTTTTTTATTAATTTCTATTTTGCCACTTCTTTTTTTGTGAGTAAAATTGAATTTGACCTTATTTTAGATGTCCACATTTTTAATCAATCATATAAAGAGCTATAAATAAAAAATTATAATTCTCTTTAAATTAAATCTACATGCTTTCTTTACATTTTCAAAAAACTTCGTTGTTTTCATTGTATATTTTTATGTAAAATTGGAATGTTGAAATCGAGTACTCTATGATGCTTTATAAAGTTGCTAAAAATTGTGCATTTATTTGGACATATGTGAACTAAATTAAAATATATTATTTGCATATTTATACAGTTTAGGTAACAGTTTGTCATTCAATTTTAAATATATTTTTGATTAAGTGCAAATGGCATATCCTAGTAATATATTTTAGAAATAATTATTTTATAATTCTATAACATTTATTACTTATTCTAAATAAAATGAAAATGTAATAATAATTCAAATTCAATAAAACAAAAATAAGTTTTCATTTTTCTTACCCTTTTAAATACTGTTTTTTAAAAATCTATTTCTAAACAAATTTTAATTTTTTTCGACAATAAGGATCCTTTTTTAAAAGAAAATACTTTTTGAGTAATATCATTTTCTCCTATGCCATTATGTTACGCTCACACAAACCATTAATAAAGCTCTGATTTTGGAATAAAGAAAGAAACCTTGAATTTCCTTCGGTGTACATTAAGGAAATATATCTATAGTAATTTGGAGAGAGATACAATTTTTTATGTAATTGAAGATTCTTCTGAAATAAATGAAAATACACTCGCTATTTAAAATTATGACAAAATTCGTTCTGTTTACATCCTCCATACATTTAAGCTGCATTAAAGATACTTTACAATTTTTTTGTAGAGAAGTTAATATTAACAATTTATCAAATCATAAAATCAGCAATGCTATTGATTGATGCCTTCTATTGAAATATTAATGGTTCACAGATATTTTTGGTATACATACATTTTTTGCAA
The DNA here is from genome assembly GCA_026289955.1 of Argiope argentata. Taxonomy (NCBI): domain Eukaryota; kingdom Metazoa; phylum Arthropoda; class Arachnida; order Araneae; family Araneidae; genus Argiope; species Argiope argentata. The sequence continues at coordinate 3,314,128 of JAOUZG010020767.1, read as the reverse complement.
ATAAGTATCCTGTGTTTATACGATGATTCAATTTATAATGCTCCATTTAATGATTATTAAAATATTTGTATTAACTGCTTCGTACGAGTCGTGAAATAGGAATCATTCAAATATATATGTTATTGATAAACTTTTCTTTATTTTTTTATCTCATAGTTTCTTATTTTATAAAAATAATGTAGCTGTACTTTTACTTATAGACTGCGAATTCAGAATTGAAATATCAATTCAGTTTTGGTCGTTTCACTCTTCAAAAAGTAATTGAACATTACTGTTGCAAGCTGATACTGATAAACAGTTGTATCATGCATAAATATCGATGACAAACAAATTGTAATAATTTTTTTAGACAATAAATACTATTTTTGAATGGAAAATACTTTTTGGGTAATATCATTTCTCCTATATTATTATGTTATATATTCTCACACTTAGTCTTAATTTTTTTAAAAATAAATATGTCGTTTGCAACTAAAAAAATTATAAATTTAAGATTCGTTTTTTATACTAAGATTTGAAAAATTACCAAATAAAACGTTCACCAAAAGTCAACGGAAGTACTTCAATTAATTAGAAAACACACGTGGATGCATTAAACAGATTCTTCTTTCAAATGTTAGGATATTCTGTTAAGAGATGTTTTTGTTTAAAGGTTTCCTTCATTTTATATAAAAAGCATTTTTCTACGGAGATTGTTAGTTATTAAAAGATTGCCTTAATTTATAAATTCTGCAAGAAAATGATATTGGGAGGCCATGTTTAAGAAAGAATTACTCAGATTTCAAAAATATCTACTTGCTTCTAAACTTAAATATTCTTAGCACATTTTTTAAAACAGAATTCGAAATGTTTGTGGCAAAGGGGAACTTTTTCAATTTTTGAAAACATTTGAATCAGAATTTGATATCTGACAAATAAACATTTCATAAACGTTAAATCTTTTATTTCTGGCAAGTCATTTTCTTCATTAATACAAATATATCATGCTGTCCTATTGTGTGTAAAATTTCACGCATCTTCACAATTTTAATTATAATATTTATATTAAAAAATCGAATGTCTGTTTTAAGATGAATTGGAATCTGCAGCACACAATTTATAAATTTCAAAAATAAATGTTTAATTTCAGTATGAAGGATATTCGAAAGGATGAGATTTTAATAATCCGCTAAGAATTTATAATAATTTTATAAAACAATTCTCTGGCATTATATGTAATATTCTGAGCCGTCTCAATTATTGTGTGTGTTTTAATGTTTATTTAGTATATATATTTGTAATTTCTTTTCTTCAACTCCATTAAAAACATCACGAGAAGATCCTTGAATAAAAATAGACAAATATAGAAATAAGTCAAACATGTTACGATCATATATTAAGATTTTTAAAAATAATTTTTCAATTGAAAATAATTATTGGGTTTTTAAAAAAGCAGACATTTAAAAATTGAAACTAAAACATGAGCCATCTGAAAGTTTTACATGGAAAATTATTACTTGGAACGAATAGTTAATAGCGCTCTGAAAGAGGATTTTGAGATAAAAACGAGTAATTACTATGTGAAATAACAAGAAAACTATATCATAAAAAGTTTCCTAATAAAGAAACACTGTTTTTTTTCAGAAGCATTGAAGTGGCAATTAACTACAGATTAACAAAATAAATGTAACTTTGTAAGTATAAACTTAGAAAAGCTTCTCAACCACCGCAGCGAATGTTTTATTTAAATTTGATTCGCTGCTTTTAAATACCAATATTTAAAGTAATTTAAAGAGAATTGTTTTGCTCTGTAAATGTCGCCCTTGGCAACTGACCTATATTTAAAAATATGATGTTTCGGGCAAAATAGAACTGCTGATGCTTTAAAGTGGGACGTTAATATAACTAAACTAAACTATCTGGAATGTGGAAAAAATAATCCATAAAAAACGAACGGAAGCTTTAAGAAACAAGAAAAATGCCAGCCAAATACCGGATTCTTACTTATATCCGTTTCACACACTCTTAATATCTGAACGAATATAACTTAAATCATAAAATTGATGTAAATTTATAATAAAAAGGTTATGTACCACTCGATGAAACTCTTTTTACCGCCATCTGTTGGCAAATTTTGGTATTAGTAGCCTTGCCAAGTAAATAGTGAATTGGCATTTTTATGATACTTTGCGTTCATAACTTCATACATAAACTTGATACTTACAATCTTCTGAAATTATCAGACATACTGATATTTATTTAATGTCTCAATTTAGTTGTCTTGATATAACACATTAAAATATAAGACATTCATCAAATAAAAATGACATTTAGTTATGAATACACTTATTATTCATGGCAACGACGAAATTTTATATAAAATTGTATAAATAGAAAAACAAGAACTGCTAACCTCAGTCATTACTAATTAATTTCTGAATAAAATGATGTCATTGCTGTCATAATAAGTTTATAGTAATTTATAACTTACGGATTTTATGTACCATGTTTCTATAAAAATTAAATATATTTTTATATTTTCAAATTTTCAAATTTATTGTAGAATAATATTATAATATCATGCATTAAGTATATATCTGAAATAATATTTAGAAAATCTCACGCAATCTCTTAGGAATTCGGGAATTCAGTGGATTTTGCCAAGCAATTAATAATAATCAAAACTTTACCTTCTTCTCAACTTCGGCGCGGTCTTTACAGTTCATTATAAAATGTTTCCCGAAATTTCTTAATGCTTGGAAGCATCCTACTCCATTTTGTGCTGTTCGAATTTTCACTCAAACCTTTTCAATGGAAACTCCTGTCTTTATAAGGAAGTTTTAAGTTCTTGGAAAGGAAAAGCTCTTTGAAAAGTTTGAAAATAGCTATCTTGTATTTGATGGTCATACAATGAACCTAACCTTAAAGGCGCAATACCAAATATAACGAAATAGCGATGGAAATTTGCGGTTTTCTCAAGTCAAATTGCAAAGTTCTGCAACAGTTTGGTTCATATTTTCCCCCAAGTAATTTTCCTGGTGCAAAATGGTAAAATTAAAATAGAAAATCTTTGAATATTTCAGAAAACACTTTTCTCTTTTTAAATTTTTAAGAAATGAAGAAGCTTCTCGAAATTATGTTTATATAATGATGTTTAAAAATATTGCTGTTTTCCTTCGATAAATAAATGATATATTAAAAAGATATTTTAATTAGAAGGATAAAATTACAGTGCAAGAGGAACATTATCCTTTATAATTAAGATTATTTATAGAAAATTAAATGTTTAGATTATACTACTAATCCATTAACGTTTCAAAGCATTAAGAAGGAAAACACAGTTTATGAGATTATTTTACAGATAGGCATAGTTTTATAATTATTCTCGCAATTCATTCGTCTGAGAGTTAAAACAAAACAAATGCACATCGTATTGTATGAGTTTAAGAATCTCATTATTCTTTTATTGAAAAGAAAGAAGAGAATTCCGACAACCTTCATCATGTTCTTTACTATCTACCTAACCCTTTAGAAAAGATATAAAATTGCTGCATTTTTTAATATAACTGATTTATGAAAGCGAAATTTCGAAAGTATAATCATTCTGCTGTTGATATAGCGACATGTTTCTAATTAAAAGATTTACCGTTCTCTTTTAAAACCAAATTAAAAATATTTTTTTAAAATTCAATTAAATCAGTCTTCTTGAATACACAAATAGATATTTCTTTAAAAAAATAAAAGTTTTAAAATTAATAAGGCTTGTTTAAAATATTTTAATCAGGAAACAGCAATCATATTCTTAAATGAAATCATCGACATATGCTCAGTTTCATTAAAAATAATACATAATTGAAATCTCATGGGCAAAATTTAATAATGGAATATAATATTTAAAGAACCTAAAAAAATTATATATTTCTTTTTTAATATTTAATTCTTTTCTAATATAGATACTGAAAGATGATGACATGTGTGGATAGTTTCAATTAATGTTTTTTTTCTAAATACTAGCAGTTGAAATATCCTTTTCATGAATTTTTCCTGCATAAATGAAAGAATGATTAATTAATAATGCGAATTCTTGGATTATTTTAAATAAGAAATTTAAGAATGATAAGCAACAGATATTCATCTTCTTTCAGAATATGAGCAATTATTCAATTCGTAACTAAATATACAATTCATAAAATTTCATTTCTTTTGAGCTAAATTAAATTAAAAAATAGTTCTTTACTTTCTTCACATTAATTAAATGTGATAATTATTTACCACAAATACATATTTAAAAATGAATTTTCTGTGAAATAATTCAAAATTTTTTTTAAATACTGATATCCTATTTAAAGAATTTTTAGAAATAAAATAAATATAAATGCATGTTAATATATCAAGAATGCTTCAATTCATTTTTCTAATATTGTATTCCCTAATATATGATATCCTTTTTGTCTTTAAATTAAGTTGTAATTTTTATGCTCTTTTAGGAGTCACAAATACACAATGATGATGGTAATTAAAGAGTAATAAGCTAACGATGATTACACTAAAGTCGGTAATAAAAGAGAGCGAACTTCTTTGTAAAGAAATTAGTCAGTTCAACATTTATTTAATCCATCTTAGTTGCATTTTCAACATGAATCGTATAATTGTACTGAAGCCGTAATACATAAAATTGTGTTAGAGGATATTAATGTGTTTAAAAATAATAAAAATACTACAGTTTTGAAGATGTTTTAAGATTGAATCTAGTCCAGTGGATGTTTCCATTATTATTTCGTATAGAGATCATAAAAATTCGAGAAACTCCACTTGTTTCTTTTTTTTTTAATAAAACAAGTGATTTAGAATTTATCTAGAACATTTTATGAAGAAAAATAGTTTTAAATCTTTATTTCTTTGAAAGTAAATTTTCAAAACAATAGCTATTAATTTATTCATAATTACAGCTATTCGGTTTTTTAAATTGATACTCCCTATTATTAAATATGTTACTCTTATATCTCTTCGTTACTCAATTATAGTTTAAGAACTATTTTTCATACAGAAAAAAATCTATAAATTATAGCATTGCTTATATTGTGAAATACTGAGATTTGTTTTTCTTTCGAAAGAAAATATTTGTATTTTCATCTAAATAGTATTCAACTATTTATAATATAAATATTAATATGTAAAGTATCAATATCACTATATAATATTAATAAAATGTAATATTAATATTAATTAAATGGATACACAATATAAATTTTAATTTACGCTTTATTCCAATGTTAGATATTTGAAGCTTTATTTTTTGACAATTGTAGTATTCTACGGAGGGTTGTTATACTGATAAAACTTTATTTCTCAAAGATGATTCACTTGGAAGATTGCAGTTAAGATATTTTTGAAACAATAAAAAATCTACAAATAAATGGTCTTATATCCTCTGAATCCAAATCAATGTGCTTTAAAATGTATTAAATGAAAAAAAGTGGTGTTCAATTTTCACAGAAACTCTACATAGTATTTTTAATTTACTTTTTTTCGGTTTAAACTCAACTTAGATAAGATATCTCATTTTAATAAATTTCGGTAAGTTTATTTTATAACCTGTCATGACACTTGTATTATAAAATGTTTAAGTAAATATAAAATGGTATTTTTAATCATATTTCCAACATGAAATTTGAGGAAACTGTACTTTCGGAAGCGAATAGGAATATATGCGTATCTGATTACGGGAATATATTCAGTATTTTTTCTCATTATAAATCCTAACAGGTGATTCTATAACATTAGATTAAATTTCAGAAATATTTCGTGTAGAAAGTTCGTTTTATTCAGAAAAATTTACACAATATCACCAAGTTTTCATGAATAATGCATTAGCATTTATAATGATAGAAGCAACAATTTATATGAATTCCAAATTCAGACAGCCTTTCATAAACTTCCAAATATTTCCTATTCAAATTCCATAATTTTAATTCAATTATAACTTTTGGTTGGGCATTATTTACACTACAAAGTTAGTAGGTCTGAAATACTTATGAAAATCGATAACTTTGCGAAAGTTTCAAATCTATTTCTTGTTTTCTTCTAGATTTTACAATAAAGTCATATCATGTATAAGGTGATATTTTGATTAATATTTTGCTTAAAATAAAAAGTCCTTATCATATTCCATAAAATTTCCAAAAAAAAAAGAAAGAAAAGAATGGAATTGGGCCAACACATGAACAATTACAAGGCTTCCAACTTCCTTAAAGAAATGAAGACGGTCACCAAAATAACAACATACTAAATTTATAGCTGGAAAGCTGAAGAAAGAAAGAGCAATATGAAATATGATGTATAATAATGTTCTGAGAAAGTAAAAAAAAGGCGAGGAACGTTTCAGTAACGACCTTCATCCGGATACGACCATTTTGTGTGAAATATACCGCCTGACGGACTATAAAAGCATCGTTCGAATTCGAACTTTATGAAATTCTGTCTTTCCGGAAAGTAATGTTATATCTTACGGAAGGGTTGAGAACATTCATTTTAAAATTTAATGTTCGGAAGCCCAAGGAAAATGAAAGCCCCGTCTTATTTTATGAACTTTAACTGGATTTATGCTCTTTAATCACGTTTATTTGAGTGTTTATTGGACGTGGACGTATCAGCCGTTGGATGAACGCATTTTGGAAGGATGAAAGATTCTTAAAGAAGTTGAATGCGTGTACCTCAGTATTCTTGTTACTCAGTATAGAGATAGCTTTGATATTATAAATCTTAGTTATCCTTTCATTAATTATTGTTTTGCTTTGAATTATCTCAAAATTTATTGAAACTTTAATACAGTAAAATATTGGAAAGATGAAAATAATAAATGAATAACATTTTGAAATAATTAATTATTGTTTCCATTTTAAAGCTTATTTCACTGAGTACAAGTAAATTATGGTAACCAGAATTTTAAAAGCATTTTAATCAAGGGCAAGAAAAAAAAAATCAAAGAATCAAGAATGAAAATTCTTTGGTAATAGTTTCTCTTAAGAAGAATTTCAGTTAGCTTTCGCGTAACAAGATGACTATTTACCTTTTAAAACTAAATGTCATTACGTTGTAAAGAATTCTTAAATTGGATTATAGTGTAATTTTTGGGACTGTTGCATTAATTATAATTGTTCAAAAAAGAAATATTTTTTATTATTATCTGAAGTTAGTTTCTGACAAGTTATGTGACAAATATTAATATGATAAAATAAAATTCAGAAAATCTTTTAGCTCAAAGGGTATGATCTAAATGTGTCGTGAATTTTTTATGAAAACAAAATTGTGGTCGAGAGAATTTGATTAAATTTTTCCTACTTACTTTTCTGTCTATGCTTTGTAGATTGTGTTAAGTTTTTTGAGCAGGTTATTGTATAAAATTGTTAGAGAGTTATTACTTTTTAATTTGTATTTCATAAAATGACAAGGTAAGCAAAAAAGGATATTGCATTTTTTTTCTTCATTTCACAAGTAGAAATAAAAATTTCCATATTTTAAATTAGTTTAATGAAAAATTTCTTTTCTTACTTATAGTTTTGTGAAATAACTCAATCCTTGTTTTTTTAGAGAAGTATTGCACAATTATTATGCTGACATTTCAATTTAGTTAAAAAGGAAAATGATATTTTTTCCAAATGTTTATAATTGTAAGGTAGATTTTGCGAAATACAAATACCATTACTGAATAAAGGCGTCAAGATAATTCAGATAGTTCAAAATAGAAACACAATGCCTGCTAGAGAAAAGCCTAAATATAAGTAAATAGTTTGTTTATTGACAAAAGAAGCAAATTCAATTTATAATTTTCCAATCAAAAGTGAAAACGGTAATTTGATCACAATAAAGAATGTGAAAATGGAAAACGATACAATAGACTAATTTTCTTTTGTAATTACATAGAATATAACAATAATTATTTCCATATTTATATTTGGTTTCTTATTAAAGGTAATTTCTTTTCATAAATGATAATTTGTTACATGTTTCTGCAAGTAATTATTCTTAAGCTTTTAAATATTTTTAAATGAAAGATACTTTGTTGCTTTCCGATAAAAAAGGAGTGAAATGTCTCTTGAGAAAGGAAATTATAATCACATTATAAATTATGTATTTTAGATAAATTAATTACTTCTTGGTGAAAATTTTGTAAGCAAAATTATATATCTCTATACAAATATTCTAATTATTTCGTCAATTAATAAAATTAAAAAGAAAAGACTTCTAATAATAATGGTGATTGAAATAATAGTATTAAATATAAGTGCGATCTTGAAATTGATAGTATTAAAATGTACTGTATGTGTTAATAAATTTAATATTAAATTAAAGATTATTACGTCTAAACGCAAGAAGATTGAATTGTTTCCTTTATTTTTTGTATCTACTTATTCATTCTTCATTAACGAATACCATGAGGGTTAAAACGAATATTAAGTAGTCAACTACAAGTAATCAAAACAATTTAGTTTATAGAAATGAGTGTTCCAGTTAGAAAAGGTTTTTTTTAATTCTTAATCATAATAATAAATATTTCTAATTTTCTATAATAGTTCCAATTAGACTTAAAACAGTAGTTTAAATCAGTGTTATAGCTGGGTTTTAAGTAAGTCGGATTTTCTGCGAAATATGCTTTTAAAATTTTAAAATTTTCAGACAATGAATTTAATTGGGATGTTATTTTATCATCGATTTGTCTTACATTCTATGATTGGTGATATTTGTTATAGTTCCTTTAGGATACAAATGTACTTTAAAAGAACAAAATATAGGGTGCTTTCGAATTTAGATATATATTTTTTAATTTTTCCCGAAAATTAATAATCCCGAAAAATAATAAATAAGAAAATGATTTGATTTCTTCAAATTCCTCAGAAATCCTATAAAGATTTACAATTTTCACCAACTACGTGATACATACGTAAATAAAATTACGTAAAAGTTAGATGTAAGTATATTTAGATATAAGTAAACCATTAAAATTTTCTTTTTCTTTGAGTAAAATCTTGAGTAAAAGCTTTGAAAAAAAATACTAATTGCTTTTGCTTACGAGTGAATCTTTCTAACATGTAGCTAAATTGGATGCCGAAATTTTCAATGTATAAGATTTATTTAGAAATAGAATATAGAAATTACTTCTATTGAGTCCTTATTTTTTGTTATTTTTTTTAAAAAATTACTAAATATAAGACTTTTGTATCTGTAATCCTGTCTCATTATTTGGAGTATTTTGTCACACTGCGGAATATATGAAGAATAAATGATGATGATTAGATAATTTTCTCAACATCATGTTTGTTAACCCACATAACATAAAATATAATTAATAGTAAATTATAATTTTCAGGGTTTATGGTTCAATGTTTGGAAATAATGTCGCTGATCTAGGAAAAAAAGAATGAAAATGAAATGTACATTTTAAAAGACATTCATGAAATTATTTTAATCTTTCCCTTTTATGGACATATACACAATACTGTCACATAATACAAATTTTAAGTATATGAAGGAGGTCAGTTTTAACTATAAACAAGTAATATAAAAACATAAAGTCAATTCATACATAATTCAAAAACAAAATTTTTACTAAATGATTATATAAATAATTAACATAATTAATATAAATAATTTATGAAAAAATGATTTTTCTAATTATACCCTCATTTTTCACTTCCACGTGAAAAGCACTGTGAGACTTTATTTTACTGATTGAGCTACTGCCTGTTGATTTAAATTTTCATTACAAACTGCTAAAACATTGTTTAAAGTATAAGTAAGTGTCATCCACTATACATTTAAAATTAACATATTTGCCCATGAGTGGATGAATAAAATGTATTTTATTAAAGATTAAACATTTGAACCAGATATATACAAAAAGAGTGTGAACTGAAAAAAAATGTTTTTGACTTTTGAAGATAAACATTTTTTTTTATTTTGTTAAAAATATGATGCTTTAATTTCAAAATAAACTCGCTCTTCTTGCTTCTGATTTTTTTTGTAAGAATAAAGTTTTGTAAAGATAATAAACTGTATCTCAGTGACCAACCAACTACCATCTCAGCATAATAAATTGTCTTTTACAGACATTTTGAAATGATGAGACGATAAATAGTTGGGAGGGGTGGACTTCCATGTTTTTAAACTTAGTTTGCATAAATCATAAAAAGCAAAACAGAATTTCCCGTCTTTTGCTGAAAATATAGCCAATTGACTGTTGGTGAAAACGTGATTATTTGAAATCTGTGTTTAATCTTAGCATTAACTTTTTTTCTGATATATCTAAGCAAACAGGACGAATTTCATAAAAGATTTATTAGAGCTTGAAACATTAATAATTAAGACGAAGTAAGCCTTGGAAACTGGTTATAGGGGAAAATCTATCTTTGCACAATTTAATTTGCAATGAAAGTAGAATAAATTAGTGATAATTTATTATGAAGCACGAAAGAAGCCTGTTCAAGGCTTCTTTCGTGATTCATAATACTTCAAGGCATAATATATTTTGAAACATTTCTAAATAAATATAGAAACATATTTTTCTGCTTCACAATGACATTCATAATGTTTATGGAAAATATTTAAGAGAGAAAATCTTATAAATGTTTATTAAATATTCCCGCAGTTTACTAAAAATATATTTAGAAGATTAAATGGTCTTTTTAAAAGAGAAACAGAAAATAAATTATAATTAAGGAAGATAATTCCAAAATTCTATGCTTTACTAAAAGGGCTGTTCACTCACTAGGAATTAAAATAAATTGAAAATTCATTAGATTCTAAGTAGAAAATAACATCAAAATCTTGAAAGACATTTTCTGCAAGCTCTCTATTCTATTTAAAAATACTTGTTATTAAAATGGTTAATACTGAAATTTAATAGCAAAAAAATATATCGGACGATAATATGTTATTTACTTTTCAGATGTCGTTTATTTTTACAACGTATTCGTTTAAAAGTGTGGGCGAGTGTGAATCCAAATTAATTTATATTTTTAAAGAAAATTTGTAGTTTGAACATCATATTAATATTTAGTTCTCTTTGCTATATTAAGTATAAATTATTAAGTCAACAAATTCCAAATTGGTTTAAAGAACTTTTTCCGAATAATATCTAATATCTTGGGAAATAGAAATTAATTGGATTCACGATTGGTGTTCAATTTCAAGGGATTTAATTTATTTTCTACTTGAATTATATAAATAACAATTCTTTTATTTCATGACTTCCATTACGCGTAATAAGTGTTTCACGCGGAGAATTCCTTAAAATCAATTTCCTTTTTTTGGAGAAGCCTCTAAAAATGGTTTAAATGTGATTTAGAGTCAAAGAATTTCTAGCAGAAGAAATGAACATGAATCATAAACTAGCAGAATGTTTTCCACTAAGACCATTTTTCAAACGCTGCTCTTGTCATTAAATTAAAAGTTGTATAATTTTCATTTTTTTTCCAATGACGAGTCGCGAAACACAATCAAGATAATAATTAATCACGAAGAATTCCTTCGGAGTAGATGCTTTTGTGGCGAAGATAGTAAATTCCGTGCTTTGTTCGGTAATTTGCGTCAAATACCGGAAGTGATGAATTGAGTATTCTTGTGGGGGATTCTAAATACCTAAAATTGTGATGGTCTGAAAAGATGCAATATTAATGAATGTACAGAAAAGAATGAGCCAAAAAATTATAAAATGATAAATTATCTATTTTTGAATTATTTTAAGAAGGGAATTGAAACTTCTCTCTTATTTAATTAATAAATGATGGAAAAATTAATGCAAGTACTACAAATGCGATTTACATACATTAGTTTACTTACTTACTTACTTACTTACTCAGTTTACATGCCCTACAATCGAATATAATAATTTCCTAAATGTTCATCTTATTGCACCGGCGCAAGATACAAGATGATAAATCTCGTCTTATTTATATTTCTGGACGTTTTAGACCTTATGTTATAAAAAAAATTGATATATATTTTCTATAATTTGCTATAATTTAATATAATTAAAGTGCAAAAAGTAATAGGTAAAGGTTCGATATAATTAGTAAAACTTAATAAAATTGTTTGAAACATAGAATAATTATATCTGTATAGTATAAAAAATATCCACTTCTAAATAAAATATAACAGGTATTTCTAACATAAGAATAATTTTTTTATAAAAACAAATAATTTAAATATTCGTTGATAGATAATTACAGTTATATGATAAATATTCTCTGTTCGTTCCAATTTTTTTTTCATACACGTAATGTATTGAAGGATTCCACAGACATTCCCATCTTATTACGGACAATTATTTTCTTTAACTTGTCCGGTTTTTCGATATTGTAAATCATTATTAGTTCATGTTTTTTATTTTGATTTCTTTCTTTTAAATGGCATTCAAAATTGGTTTAAAATTCTCTTAAAATCAGAATTTTTTTTAATTTTAAATACTATATACTTGCCATTTATTTTTCTTAAATATTTTAATTTAATTAAAAATTATTTTCAACAGAAAAAAGACATTGTTTGATGAGAATTGCAATTAGCACAGTACTAAAAACTACAGAAATTTAGAGGATAGAACAGGTATAATAAAAAGGAGTTTGTTGCCTTAAAGGTAAGTGAAAGGGTTTTAATTTCTGGCAGAGCCTAATATACCATCACATTTCAAATAATTGTGTAGAATGTTCAAATAATTGTAGTAACCCTAAACTTTTATATTGTCTCATAAAAACAGTTCTAAAAACATGAGTAATTATAGAAGGAAGCTTAAAGTGTTTTTTGACTATGTATTTATTATTCTCTGGGATTTCCCTTGGTCACATACGCAACATCCATCCAGTAAATAATTTCCCTTCCATATGAAGTACTCTCCCTAAGAATCTTAAGATTTTTAGTGCTGACTCAAAGAATGCAATAATTGTCAATGATCTACCCCAATGAAATAGAGATATCAGAAATGATTTTTGAAGATAAAGATAACCGTATGAAGAGCACACATTTACTGTAGAATCTCACATTCGTAGCAACGAGTATATTTCATGATATATGGTATGTAATGGGTTACTCAATGGACATTCAAATGTTTTACAGCTAGGATTTGGTACACTTAATTGAGGCACCTCGTGATTGAGGACAAGAAGCGTCTGGCACGGTGTTTGGTTGTTTCAAGCCTTTTGGGACATACGAAATGTTGGGAGTGGCTACCTCTCATCTATGATGGTATGTGCTTCCTTAGGGAATGGCTGTACCTTGGCCGGGAATGACTTTTAGGATTCAAACACAGTTCCCACCACTATTGCAGTCACAGTGCTGCTGCCATTCAAATTTTTCCATTTGACTTCGGCAGATCGGGGTGGTCAGTTCATGATTACATTTATGATGTTAGTAAATATTTTTTTTACTTGATTTCTCGATTTTGTTAAAAATAATTGCATAGATAGTTAGTTACAAGGAGGGTAATGCCATATTTAATCAGTGCAGTTGTTTGGAATTACCTTCATTTTTTTTCTCAAAAAGTAGTGATTTCGCACATGCTTTTTTCCCCATTTTTCACAGTATATTTTCAATAACTTTTTTATTCCTTTTTCCTACATTGGGATTAATTGTGTTATTTCTTAAAATAAAAACCAAATATTTGTTTCCTAGGAAAATAAATGTTTAACTGCAAAGGACAAACATGATTTAAAAAGCTCCTTTAATAGCTTAATAAAGGGAAAGAACAAATAATCAAAACATTTACAATAAGATTATTTACCAGATACACTATTTTTTTCCTAGTTATACAAATGGAAATTTATTACAAAATTAAAGTAGGGTATTTTTGTAACCAAGATTCTATGCTGGGTTTACGATCAAGTTTTATGTACATTGTAATTAAAAGTACCCTGAAGTTAAAAGGGTTAGTTCTACGCCTAGAAAAACATATTTTATAACATCAAACTAAAATTCTAAAATGTAATGAATTTAGCCAAGAGAAAGATATATTAAAAATATAATTGCTCAACATTTTTTAACAACATTGCAGGAGATTATACTTTTTATATTTTTCACATCCCGGCAAATTACCTGAAAAATGGAAACTATGTCAGAAAAATTAAACTCACTTCGATGTCTCACTTTAAAATGCTTTTTTGAATTTCGAAAGTAAAAAAGCTGCAGAAAATAAAATTAATTTTCATAATTTAATTCAACTCCTTGTATTAAATGAATAAAATTAATGGATAATTAATAACAAATTTATGATGCAATCTACAATTAAAAATGTACAATATTTTATATAATCTTAAAATAATTTTAAGTTTCTTATTGTTCCTATATCTATTTTAATTTGCATTTTAATTGATATAATTATCATTATACACGTTCCACACTAGTGTTGTGAGAAGTCATAATTTTCTTATTTTCATTTTGTTGTATGCTTTTGATATTTGGAAAAATTCTAGTACAGTTTTTCATATATACAGAAATTTTATATTTTTATTATTACGAGCTACTTAGAGAATTTGACAAAAGGAGGGTAAACTGACAAACAAAATTTGATAAATCTAACACTTTATATATCAAGTTTAGCTCTATATTCATGATATTAAAGAAATGATTTAATAATAGTCAAAAATATTTATAATAAGGAATTACAAACTTAAGGTTAAAAAGCAGAAAAAGAATTGGAACAAATTATGTTATGTAGTACAGTGATAACTGCTAAATTAATATTATTTTCGTTAAATATAATTGAAATGTGACTTTTTTAAAGCAGGAGAAATAGTATCCATATGATATGTAAGCACTAAAAGAATATTTTAACAAAAAACAAATTATTCTCTTCAATCTAACTTTAAACAAAATCCCTCTTTGGATTATGATTTTTTATTAAATTACTTAAATTAAATTTACTTCTTTTATTTTGTTACAGATTCAAGCGGAAACTTTAGAATGTTTCAATGCGTTTGTTTTAAAACTTATTATTTCAATAATAAAAAACTTCTCCCATTATAATTTTCTATATGTTAAACTTTTACATTTGCATTTAGTATAAAAATGACATTACTATAAAAGAAAATTATTGTTATAAAAATTATAACTATGAAAATATATTACCATAAGAAATTAATGCTATAAAAATTGCATTACTAATAATTAAAAAATAATAAACAGATTTAAAATATTAAAACTGCTGAATAAAAGCAGCTTTCTTTATTCCTATAATATTTTCTCAATGCCATTTTGATCAGATTTTGATAAAGAATATGTATTATCCTCGATATGTATTAAGAAATCTCCTTACTTTTAATAATGTTTTGCCAGACGTCATTCAAGAATAGATTCTTGTGTATGCAGTTGCAGTTAAATGAAGACGCTCACCTAAATAACAATACACTAAATTTATGGCTCTGTGGTAAGTTCGAAGAAAGAGTAATATAAAATATGATGTATAATAATGTTTTGAAAGAATAAAAAAAAGTGAAGAACATTTCAGTAACTATCTTCATCCGGATACAACCATTTTGTGTGAAATATGCCGCCCAACGAACTATAAAAGCATCTTTCGAATTCGAACTTCATGAAATTCTGTCTTTCCGGAAAGTAATGTTATATTTTACGGAAGATCTGAGAGTATTCATTTTAAAATTTTATGTGCGAAAGTCCAAGGAAAATGAAAGACCTGCCTTATTTTACGAACTTTAACTGGATTGATGATCTGTAATCAACATAGTTATTTGAGTGTTTATTGGTTGCAGTAGTATCATCCATTTGGTTGGACTTGTTTTGAGAAGCATGAATGGATTGTAAAAAAGCTGAATGTGTGTACCTCTAAACATATTAACTTAGCTAAACAGAGCGATAGAATTTATTTTATAAATATTAAATATATAAAATTTCTTACGAAATCATTGGTTGAAGCTTTGATTAGTGGTGTAATACAACATCAGACTTAAGGTTAGTGTGCCATATTTGTGATTTAATTGACAACTTTTGATTTAATTTTTAAATATAATTTTGCATAAATTTAATTCTTATGTGTCCATTATGAAATAGCATTGAATTTTTAATATCCTTTAAAAAGTTATTTAAAAACTGCTTTTACTTTCGGAAGCTAGTCAAAAATGTGGTTTTTCTAACAATTATGTTACATTTTGATAAGTCCTATAAGTTTTAACTTATTTACTTATTAAAGTTTAAAATTTAAATAAGATAAATTTCAATAATCAGCATTTGGTTACAGATGCATCTGTCATAAAATAAAAATTTGCTATATATATATATATATATATATATATATGTGTGTGTGTGTGTGTGTGTGTGTGTGTGTGTGTGATAATATTGAGAACTCTAAATAACCTCCAATTAACCAAGATAAATTAATTTTAAATGTTTTCGAAACTGGTGAAAATATAACTTTCTACATATCGATTTAATTGTTAATTCCTAATTATTGTAAAAGATGGAGACACCAATCATTTCAATTCATACGTCATCTGTTAGTGACGTCAAATTATCGATTTTGCTAATTAAGGAACTTCTCTCTTCGGAGAATAGTTATTCGGAATGTGAAGGGGTGAGGTTCATTTAATTTTTTCTCTGTTAAACGGATGCACTAGGCATAAAATTAGGGCTATTGTTGCCCCCACCTTTAATCGAAAAAATGCTCTGCTATCTTTTAAGTAAAATCTTTTCCTTTTCACTTTTGTAAATAAGTTAAATGTTGTGATTTTTGTTTAGTGTTAATTTGCGTTTTGGCTAAATAAAGTAATTGTTTGTTTAAACTTGTCGTTTTCTATTTTCAACATTAACATAGCAGCTTCTAGACACCTTTCCTCTCTCTCTCTCTCTCTCTCTCTCTCTCTATATATATATATATATATATATATATATATATATATATAATAGAGGAAAAGAATTTGCCATCACTTTTGCAGTAAAATTGTTGGCAGCCCTATTAAAAAAACATTTGATAGCAGATAGTTTAGGTTTAGTAAAAGAATTAAAGTTATTCGGTAAAACAATGCATTATCATTGTTGAAAAATATTTCAAAAATAATGAAAGTCTCTTAGTCACAGGTCAAAACTTTCAGAGTTGGTCTCATATATAGTGTGATTTAACACCATTGGGTTTATGAGGATATTTGATGTCAAAGGTTTATGACAACAAGCCGACAGGCTAGAATGCAATGAAGGAAATTTAATTTTGTATAAACTAAATTTAGAAACATTTATTCAAAATGGCTTGTATGAGTCAGAAATATTGTGAAGGTCATTTGCCCTTTGTGTTATTCCATACATAATCCTATCTTGTATACTTTACGATTCAAGAAAATATAACAGTTTAAAGAAAAAAAAAGTTTTTTATTTAATAAAAAAAAAACTTGAGTTGGCACATTGTTCTATTGGATAACACTCTATTTTTACAAATCCTAAATTATTCGCCATCTAATTTTTTTTAATAGGGTTGTCAATACATTACTGCATAAATAATGGAAAATTCAAGTCTTGCTTTGATTTTGGAACACCCTTTATGTATAATACAATAATTAGTTATTCTCCGTTGGATTTGGTTTCGGGAATTAAATATCGTTTTGAAATTAATGTTGAATTTGGTATTTCATTCAAAAATACAATTAGAAGATGTAGGAAAGCGGGAAGATGAAAAATGGATGAGTGAAAGAGGACATTATGTGAACTTCAGAGATAAAAAAAATGTTTAAAATAAGCATTTGATAGTTTTTTATACCAAGGAAATGGGAACATTTCTTTAGCATTGATATTGATCTTCTTATTCGTGTATTCTTTATCAGATACAAAATTTAACCAGTATAATTAATTATTTGTTACTTGGGTTTTCCGTATGAGTAATGGTGTAGTAATTGCGACAGAACTCATGGGATTATCCTTTCTACAGTTGCAAAACCAACTCTATGACAGACATACGCTCGAAATATGATCGTATGCCTTTAGAAGTTCCAAGTATAGACTTAGTGGTAATATCGTTTCAAAATTGCCGAATTGTTCGGTATATTATTGAGAATTTCATCCGAACATTCATCTATCCTTATAATAGATACTCTACTCCTCATATTTTTCTTTTAAGTTAGAGCTGTGTCACTATACTCCTTTCCATTAAGTTACTTTACGGTTAGATCGTTCCAACATTACCTTTAATATGAAAAGCATCTGAAAAACCATGCCTTGTTGTTATTCAGTGAACTGATGTTATATCTGCCTCCTGCTTATACAATAATTGGACAATCATTAGATTGTCAAATGATTGTTAAATGTCATAACTAAAAAAACCCCCATTTGACATCACTTTTTAGAAAGTTACAAATGCAGCAAAATGATGATATGATTTTAGTTTAGTTATATTAATGTCTCGCTGTAAAGTGATACTAGCGCTATTATGGGACTAACCTGGTAATTTTCAACTGCGGTCAGATGACGAGGACGACACTTGAGATACCACCCTTTATACACCACACCAGTGGGAAGACGTTTAGTAATGATGTATTTAACTGGCAATAGACCCTCTGACATGGCGATGTTTAGGTAGAATCTGGTCTTGAGCCGAGGCCCTCCCACCAGGTCACCGCGACCCTTATGAAGATATGATGGGAAAACATTCAAAGTAAGAAGAAAAATTATTGCACTCTCAGTTTCATTGTTGTGCTCAATTGTACATTTTAATTGGTATTTCTATTGGTAACATTTATTATGATTTGAACATTATAGATTATAAGTTATAATTTAATATATTTACAATTTAGATACGTCCAAAATAAAGGAATTATATTCTTTATTTCTCTTCCTTTAGAGTTTTAACGGACAAATTTGATAAATGTATTTAAGAAAACTATTGCTTTTTTCAATTCCTATTATTAATTCACACTCTTCCTATTTATATCGTGTTCAAATCTTCAATCGTTAATAAAATAATTTTTATTCACCCACTCAAGTTCAAAAATATATTTTTTGTAAACTTGTAGTAGATGACACTCGATATTAATACAATTTTTCAAATATTAATTCCTTAGTTAAATTTAATTAATTTTCAATACTTTAAATGTGTTTTTAGCAGTTTTTAAGGAAAATTGAAATCGAGGCAGTAGATCAATCTGTAAAATGCGAGGATTTCAGCATTACTTAATGAGAAAGTGAAGAATGCAAGTTCAATTTTTGCAAAAATCAATAATTTTTTGATAAATTATTTATATTAATTTTTATCATTCAATAAAAAATAGCTAAATAAAATATTTCTTTGTTGACTTAAGTAAGAATGCACTTTTAAAAATCTATATTACTTGTTTACCAATAAGCTTTATTCACATATGAATCACAGAAAAGGCATGCAATCTAAAGCAAAAATTTAAATTAATTCGATTGCTTTTGATTTATGAGGCGGTCAATGCGTTAAAACAATAAATGTTTTGTACTGGCAAAATATTTCTTAATAAGGATGATTAATTGGAATACTTTGTACTAAAATAAGTACTATCAATAAATATAATTCTTATTTGTTTTACTACAGTGACGCAGATTTTAACCTCATCTTATTTTACATCCATACCTTTTGATTTTCTCTCTTTTAACTGCATTTATATAAATCATATTGCATAAATTTAAGGAACTTTAGAAAAGTAATTTCATCCATAAATTTTGAAGTAAAATTTTAATTTTAATTTTTTGAAATTATATCATTTAACATTAAATAAAAAGCGCGAAGAGTATGATTTTGCTGACAGTGTTTATCAAATTGAAAACTACTTTTAGAAAGGCGAAAAAAATGAATGAAATATGAATAATTGTAATCTCCACAATCAAGAAATGTTTACTCTCTATTAATTAAGATTATAAATAATTTTTCTTTCCTTACACAAGCAGTTCACGAAAGGAACAGGAAACTGTAAAAAGTTTATTTGTTTACTTTTTCTAAAACTTCGTTTTGATTAATTTTGCATCTGGTTTATGAAGGGATTTTGTTGCTTATGGTTGGCATCTGATGCGTTCAATTAGACAGAAATACTTTTAGGTATCTTTTGCCTCTTCCTTTTTTCTATATTGCATAATAATATTATGTACCTAATTTTGTTATCAATTTATTTAATTTTATTTATTGTTTACTATAAGTAATTGCATAAATGGGTAATTATCTATAATTATAATAAAGCTCAAAGTGTGTGTGTGTGTTGGTCTCTACAAGCAAGACCGTTTGATCTATAGCTACCAAATTTGATACATACATACCTTAAAAATCGGCAATGTGCCTCTAAGAGCCCTTTTTTAATTTTTAAATAATTAAAACTTAGTAAAACTTTGGCTTATTCCACCAAAAAATCATTTTATATCCCCAAAAAATTCCCCAAAATTTTATTTCCCAAAATAAACAATGAATTCAGTTTGTTTTTTCTCCACGCTAATAAGATTAGGCTTAACCTGTTTTTGACTGATTATTTCAAAGAACTCTGTTTATTTTCTTAATGTTTGATGTCTTTGAAACTAAACATTGTTAACTAATTGACTTGTTTATGATGAATTTGAGAAAATTTTGTTGAAATTTTTTAGAGATATTGCATAAATTAAGAAAGATATTTTTTCGCTCCAATTAGGTTTAAATGTTCAGCGACTCCGTTTTCAGCATTCATAAAAAATGCTTAGTTTCAGTAAAAATGTTCTTAAATTAATTGCAATTTAACCATTTCCTCTTTAATTTAAAGCATAAATTCTACTTGAGCTAACATGAAATTAGAAAGATAGTTATGATGTTATGGCTTAAGGCCTCTATAATAAGTGAGCAACATGATTATAAAAATGATATTATTCACATATACAAGTCATGTGATAATTGATTTTACGGAAGTCATTCATGATAAAATCATTAAAATAGCAGTTACATAAATTATTTAATTATTAAAATTTAAAGAACCTTTAAATTGGTGAACCGGCTGGGTGCCAAATTTGGCTTGTTATAAATAAATGTTAAAATTAAATAATAAGAAAGTTTGCATCTTAAACAAAGAAAAATCAATCCTCTCTCACACACACAAAAAAATAAATATGATATTTCATTAAATAATTGTTGCATTTATTGTCGCTTTAATTTATATTTTCTATTGATAAAAGAGGATGAAAAAAAAACTCCATTAGCCTTTTCAACTATGTTTCATAACTGAAATCGAAAACTTTCTGACGGAAGCAACTTAAATTTATTTACTCAACTCCTATCTTGATAATGAAAGTGATAATGCAATGGAACGATAATGCATCGAAAAACTATTCCGTAATGATGCGCGGTCGCCGATCTTTTATTAAATAAACTACTTACCTGTTCTTCAAACCTGGAAGGTTAATTATAAAACATCATTAAGCTCGAGTTGAAGGAAACTTCTTAGCAACTAACTACCCATAAATTCGATCTAGTAGAACTTTAATTAGGTAATTTTCTGACTTCCTTTCCATAGAAGTCATATTTCTTTTGTTTGGGGGCCCTTGTTGTCTGCTTTCACGTTGATTACGCACTAATTTTCAATAGCGCTCACATTTCTCCAAGAACCGCCTTATTTTTACGGCATGGCGTCTATGTAATAATTACGCTCTCTAAAGCTGATAATACCCCATTTCTAATTTCCATTGTGGAGTTATTTGCTCCCAGATTAAGACTCTGACACTCGTTAATTAAAATTATCGATTTTCCTCGAATATTACCCGAATATTTTTGAAAGAATAAAAACCATTTGTGCCGTTCGGGTCGTCGCCGGTTGGTTCATTTTTCCGATGATAATAGAAGAGTATTGGTCGGTAAACAAGAATGTTTTCCTTTTCGTCGGAAGACCCGAACATTCTCTTTCTTGAAAAGAGAGCTGTTCTTTCATTCTTTTTTTTTTCATTTCTCGACAGCCAAATAATTTTTTTGATGCTAGTTTTATTTTTTTTTCTACTCAAAGAATGTAGAAGAAGAAAAAGAAAACTTACAAAAAAGAGAAATACTTCAGATGGTGGTGGTTCATCTACTTGAGGTCGGTTTTTTTTATGTCCTCGGAAAAATATTTCTTTGATTGAATTTAATTATCATGCATTGGATTTTTTTTCATACAAGTAGCATTTTTTAAAATAATGTGCAAGAAATTAAGAAAGAATGACGTTGAATATTGACTATAAAAACATCACCCAATGGAAAAATAATTATTTTGGTTTGAGGTTAAACATATTCTGGTAAAGAATTCAGATGGAAGGAAATTTACACGTCCTTTTTTGATATAGAAATTGCTCAAGAAATTGTTATTATAACAATAATTCGATATAAGAAATGTTTTAAGCTTTACACAAATATTTTTCTATTTTCATAGTGTACGGTTTTTATAAATCATTATTTTGTACTCATCGCAGAAAAAAAGGTACAAATTATTTGAGTTTTCTGTTTACATCATGAGATAAAATTTACGATATAAAATTTAAATTATGCTTAATAAGGTTAAAGTTTTTTTTTTATTTCCTTGGGGATTAAGACATGTATTTGGATTAAATCAAAACATTTTTATTTCAAAAATTTAATAACAATAAAGCATATTTTAAATTAGCTATTTTGAAATCTTTTATAAATGTGTTATTAAAATTGTTTTGGAAATTGGGCATAATTAATTTTGAAAGTTTTAGGTTCAGAAATTCTTTATAATTTTTTTTCATCACAAAAAACTTATTATTCAATTCACTAAAAATAAATAATAAACTATCATCTTTTTTATATCTCTATATACTTTCACTATTTTAATTCTAAAATCAGTGTTAATAATCATAACACTTTTTATAAATTATTTTAAAGTTATATACTTCATTTATTAAGGATAGCAATATAGGATACTTATTAATATTCAGAGATGAAAGCATATGCATGCTAATCATAGAAACGAGTAGTATAAATTTAACACTCTGAAAATTAAACTTTATTTTATGGATGATTTGTTCAAAGCATCATTTCAGAACAGAAGTATCCGTAATGGAAAAAATGTCGATTTTTCAAACTGCTATCCCTGTAATTTTATTAATTTTTTTTTACATTTTTTGAGAACATTAGCTATTAAATTAAACACTATTAATTATTTATTGAAAAAAGGAAATACTTCTATTTAAATAAAAGGTGAAATCAAAGAAAATTATATAAAATGAATAAATGGAACTTTTAGAGTAAGTTTAGAAGTCGGTCTCAAATATATATATATATATATATATATATATATATATATATCTGTGTGTGTGTGTGTGTGTGTGTTACTTTCATCTTTTTCCTTTTCTTCAAATAATCTATCTTATAAAAATTATCACTTCACCTTTGAAATTTATATCATCATCAGATCAAATTTGATAAAGGGATCAAAGAAAAAGTATCGCATAAAACATTACTTAAAATAAGATAGCATTTTAAAATATTGAAGTTTTTATTTTTAATCTGAAATTATTTTTTCAATTTTTAAAGAAGATTGCCAAGATAACGCTACTTATTTAAGTAATGATTTTTTTAAATTTACTACCATTATTGAAAGTTTTTCTTCTTTTTTTTATGCATGGCGAAACTAATTTTTTTTGAAAAAATAATCCCCTTTGTTCCACAAAAATTATTTTAATGTATATGAAATTTCTATCAAACATCTAGTTCAAAATTTATAAAATTATCAAATAGAAATAATGTTATAACGCATTATTTAAAATAAAGAAGCACTCTAAAATATTAAGTAGTTCCCTTGGTCTTACAGTAAGAAAATATTTCTTTCAATTTTTCAAGATGATTGAACGGAGAAAGCTGTATAATTAGTTTTCTTTCAGGTGCTTCTTTCAAATTATAATTTCAAAATTATTAGGAAACTTTCGGACCTGAATGCATGTACCAACACATGCAACATCCTTTCTAAAAATTATTAATTTTGCCGAGTAACATTTTTAATCCGGCTCTTCAATCTTAACTCTTAAGACGTTTATGCATAATTTAATGCATGCTAACATCACAGATAAATCAGCGAAGCCTTAGAGCACATGAATAGAGGAAGTTACGTTGATGAACTCGGTTAGTACAATTTAATTTTATATATGGCCTTAATTGCTGCTAATGAAAAGGAACTTCAAGAATTTGCATTAAAGACTCAGTATAAGGACGAAGATAAACGAGGACAAAAAAAAATAAAGGATTTATAATGCATAATTTACATTTTTATATTTCTCTTTCTATTACTAGATTAAAAATTTTTAAGTTTTAACTATTTCTTAGATTTATATTGAAGATGAGAACTTTGTTAAGAAAATCTAAGCTAAAAAATATTTGGGTAAGGAAATCCTGTAAGATTATTTCAGCTTGATTTTTTTTTATTTCTATAGTTTAAAAAAGCCCTCTATAATAATCAAAAAATGTCTAATAAAATAATAAGTGCAGTATTTTCCTCATATATGCTATATAGATTTAAAAGTAGCAATTTTCTGTTTAAAATTAATTGATTTGATGATACGATTTTTTTTATTTTTCAAAAAAACTGTGGAATTATACCAAAAATACTCTGTGTTGAAAATTCTTCACATTCTCAAACGACAAAATTATTAATTTTTTAACTTTTTCATCTCGTTTGTCGTTTTTCAAGTAAGATGTTTAATTTTAAGTTTTTTTTAAAGTATGTAACTAAATTTATAATTTTTTGAATAATTTTTACTAAAATTATAAATTCTTGAACTGCCTGAAGAAATTAATTGCATTTATGAAAATTAATCTGATTTTTCCCTGATTTTTTATTTTATTCCTGTTTTTTTTT